>JANSLP010000536.1:0-13584 GCA_029298735.1 Ophiostoma sp. CBS 140.51
CGTCACGGTAAAAGTAGAAGTATCCAGGGGAAGTCGGTCAGGAACGTATCTCGACAAAAGATAAAGAAAGTATCTGGGCCAAAGAACACGGTTGATTATATCTAAAAGACAAAATTAAAGTCGACGCCCGTCATGACATAGCATCCATTCAGACGTCACGAGTAAACGAGGCACTCTTAACTTAGCGGTTGATCATCGGTAGTGCCTGTTGAAAATAAAATCAAAGAAAACAAAGAAGAGCCATTACACCATGAACCAGGTCCAGGAACCGGGCAAGGATTGACCAAAACGTCAGTTGGGAGAGGGTCTGATCTGCCAGTGGATGTGTTCTAGTAGTTGATGTGTGTTGGTTGGAGTGGATGTTGGTGGATGACGGCCTTGGCGAGGAAGGAAGACACTAAACGGAACACGCCTAGGGGGAAACAAAGAACGACCGGAAGCCTCTCCACGCCAGGCCAGGGCCACCATGACAGGTACGAACGGTCACTAGGAACTAAATCCAGGTACGGGAGAGCGACGTCCCAAGGGAGGATGTCGGTCGTTTTCTCTCTGTCTTTTTGTTGTGCCTGAAGATCGCCATCAAAGATGGAAGACGTTTGTCTAACCACAGCTCGTGTGCCCACGTATAAATGGACGTCACAACCTTTCCTTCACAGATAAGGCTGTCACCAATATGCAAAGGATGAGACAAAACCAGATGAAAGACGTGAGAACAAGATCATACGGTGAAAAGAAAAGGGACCAGACAACTGCCAAGAGATAAAAACCAAGAGATAAAAAACCAAGAGAAAAGCCGAATTCATATCTGACTTCACAGTCTACTGCACACTTGTCGATATCTATCACAATTCAAAGAAGCAGAAGCACAATGAACTGCATATCATATTTCAAAAGAGGCCTGTCTCGTATGCAAGGAAGATTCGAAAGCGAGAGGAAAGGTGCCATTATCTCCTACATCGGAAGGCCGTGTCTTGGACACGACTTGAACGCGGAAATCGACGTGATGAAATCATGAAAGGAAATGTTGAGAAGGGAAGATTCATGAGGAGAAGTCATCTAACAGGCCTTCACTTTTAAGTATATTTACACATATTTCTCTCTATTGACATACACTCTCTTCTGGAAGCTCTTAGACCCTGAAAGCTCCTTCCTATCTGCTTTTTTTCTTCTCTTTTTCGTCTATGTTCTTCTTTTTCTTGTTTGTAAACTCCATTCCACACTCACTTCTCCATTTTCTTCTTCCAGACAAGCTACTCCATGCACTCACGGCCTCTCCATTAGCTTCTTCCGTCAACCTCTTTTCGTGATAGTCTCGTCTGTTTGCTCATTCTCGCTGAAGTGTTTTCTTCTTGTCTTTCCCTCCCGATGGTGGCACTCTCCCGATTGTACTCCCGGCCACACTCCTAGTGCACGGTGAACTCGTAGGCCGTTTACACCAAGCGGCACGTACTACGGGGCCACAGGCCGCACCACGCACACCCCCCACCCCACACACATCTCTATCTATCTTTTTTCCTCCTTCCCCATCACGGCGACGCCGAGAAGAAGGAAAGAGACCAGAAGAGCACACTGACCAAGTCCAGGACAGAAAGCACACACCGCAGCACGTACCAATCTGGTGAACTTGCTTGTTGACGTTGTGGTTCCGTTTGAGCAGTTTTTCGTCTTTCACAGAGGACCTGCATGAACACTGGTCCCGGGCGTTTTCTTTTCCCACGGACAACGAACGAGCGCTCGCTCCAGACGCCTCCTGTCCTTTTCTCCATCCACACTTTCCCCTGTTCCCCGTCCCGCTATTGATTTTCTTTTCCTTTTTTGTTCTTTCTACAGCCCCTCCATAGGAGCATATTGCCCGCGCACGCCGGGCCTTTTCTGCTCGTCGTTTCTTGTGGCTTGCTTTTGGCTTGCTTTTGGCTTGCTTTTGGCCGTTGCCCGTCTGTCTTGGCTCGTCTGCAGGCTACTTCGTCACCTTCTAGAAGGCCGCGTGGAAGGAAAAGAAAGAAGCAAGGAGAGATAGCAAAGGGAAGGTGTGTAAGTATGGTGTCCAATCGATTGGCTCTATCGTGAGCAGTTGTGTGGTCGTACACAGAGCGGTTCGCAACAGCCATTGGCGAATCATATCATAACATACAATGAAGGCAGAGTCACCGAGTATCACAAAGCAAGTATTAGGGAAAGTGTAGTATGAAAATAAGGGATATCTCTTTTGTATCCAACTTTGAATTTTTATGTTTAAAAGTTAAGGTAGAAATATTAACAATAAAGTGTAAAAGTGTAGATGCCATCCCGGCTCATCAACAATCCCATCTATTTGGGAAGGAGGCCGGCCAGGTGATGGTCGCTGTGTGTGTGTCTGTTTATACAAAGTAAGAAGAACAAGTAAGAAGTAGAGATCCCAGAAACGTATAACCAAAAAGAAAAATATAAACCAAAAATGTAAAACGCCTCCAGATGGGTTTGAACCTCCCCGATGAGGTCCCCCAAAGATATGCCTTGTTGTGAATATGCAAGTTATACAAGAAAACAAAAGTTCGTAGTTGTTCGTTAAGCACGACACTGCTCATCCACATTAGACAGTCGTCGTCCGGCTCAGCATCTTGAACCGCTCCTCAAAACCCTTGACCTTTTCGGTCTCGAGAAGGCGCTGCAGCCGGCGCGTCTCGCGCCCGGCCATCTCCAGCTCTTCCTGGAGCTGCATCACCTCAATCTGCGCCGTGTTCATGCAGCCGACCACCTCCTGCATCTCCGAGTCCGCCTTGGACAGTGCCGTCTCAAGCTCACCGACGCGGGCCTTGAGGGTGGCCACTTGTGCCTGCTGCTCCTCGGCGGCAGCAGCAGCAGCCGCCGTGCCAGAGTTGCTAGCACCACCGCCGCTCATAATGCTGCCGCGGCTGCTGGGCCGTGATGATGAGCCCGCCGGTGGCGGCACCAGCTTGCCGTTCACCGAGAACATGGGCGACATGGGCGACTTGATGGTGCCGCCCAGACTGCCGAGGCCGCCAAACTGGCTCGACGAGAGCATGCGCGGCGAGGTCACAGGCGACCGGTTGGGCGACGAGGCGCGGATACCGCCCGAAGCGTCGCGCAGACGCTGCAGCTGGATGTTGTGGGCCTCCTTGAGAGCAGCAACCTGCTCCTCGTGGCGGGCCACGCGGTCCTCGGCGGCTGTCTGTGTGGCAACGAGTTGCTCCTCGAGGGCACGCAGGCGCGACTCAAGACCCGTGATTCGGTTCTTGTGCGTCTGCTGGTCGGCCTCACCACGCGCCACCATTTGGGTCAGGCGGTCGCGCAGCTTAGAGTTGGTCTCGAGCTGTGTGCGCACCTGCTGTGCGAGCTCCTCGACGCGGCGCGCCGAAGCATCCAGCTGCTCAGCAAGACTACGCTCGTTCTCGAGCATGGTCTTCTCGGAGCCGGCAGAGTCGGCCAGCCGGGTCAAGTGCGTGGCCACCTCGTCGCGGGCAGCATCACGCTCGGCCATGGTCGACGAGAGCGAACGCTCAAGACGCTGGAGCGCCAGAGTGGTCTTCTCGTCGGACGGGATGACCGAGCCAGGCGCACCGCTCGACGACTCCAGAGCGCGGATGCGGTCCAGGGCGTCGGCGTACGACTTTTGCAAGTTCTTGTACGCCGTCTCGAGCGAGGCAGAGGTCACTCGTGCGGAGCGCAGGCTGCCGAGGCTGGTGGCAGCAGTGCCGTCCGTGTCGTAGACGCTCGACGTGTTGGAGGCGCTGCGGCTGGAGTCGCTCGAAGGCAGGAGAATGTCGTGCTGCTGCAGCAGAGTGCGCAGGTGGGCAATCTCGTCCTCGGCACGGTCCAAGTCCATCTTGAGACCGCTCAGGCCCTTCTCGACCTGCCACTTCTGCTCCAGGGCCTCTTCGGCACGGCGGCGCAGGACACTGACCTCGTCACGCAGACCCGCAACGTCGCGCTCGTAGCCGGCCTTCTTGGGCGAGGCCGTCAACAGACGCTGGCGCTCGAGCTCCAGGACGCGAATCTTCTTGTCGTTCTCGCGGTTCTGGAACTCTTGACGCTCCAGCAAGCTCTTGAGCGCGCTGTGCAGAGCGTCACGCTGGGCCTCGACGTCCTTGAGACGCTCAGCTAGTGCTTCACGGGATTCTGTGGTGGAGTTTGATGTGTTGGCGGAGTTGGAAGGTGGTGCGCTCATGCCCTTGACGGTGTTGGACCGTGACAGGCCGGCAGAGGGCGGTGCGCTGGCCTCGGCGCTGTAAGCAGCAGCAGAGCGCAGGCCCGAGTTCTCGTCCTTGAGACTCTGCAGCTCTTGCTGCATCTTGGTCGTCTCGTAGATCTGGCGGGCGTGCTCTGTCGCCTGGGACTCGAGGCCCTCAACACGGGCACGCAGCTGGGGAACAACCTCATCGCGGAGGTTGTCGCGCTCGTTGGAAACGTTCTGCAGCTCCGTCTTCATAGCCGCCAGGAGATCCTCAAAGTTCTCCTTGACGCCACGCTCCTCAGAGAGGCGCCGCCGCAGGTCTTCGCATGTGCTCTCGAGCTGCTTGACACGGCCAGTAGCGTCGTTGTTGTTGCGGACATCCAGGTCCAGGCCAGATGCACGCTCGCTGAGGTCCTTGATCTGCTGGTCAAGCACACGACGGCGTGAACGCTCATCGGTCAACTTGTCTGTGAGCTCGAGGCGGATCTGGGCCTTTTCTTGCTCGGCGCGGCGCTGCACTTGAGCAATTTCCTCCTTGGCGGCATCGTAGTCACCGAATTTGGAGGAGATAGCGCCCGAGTCGGAAAAGTAGTCGCTGGTGCGCTTGCTGCCCGTAGGCTGCGGGTTGTTGACTTCTGTTTGTAACCTGTCAACGAGGTCTTCGAGGTCCATCTCACGCCGGATGGACGCGGCCAGCTCGACGCTGATGGCCTTGAGCTCGTCCTCCATCTCTTCGATTTGGCCGAACTGTTGTTCCTGTTGGGCCAGGGAGTGGGGGGACAGAGGGGAAGAGGGTGATGCGGCAGTGCGCGCCCCTGGGGTTATGATCGGGGGTGTCTGCAGATAGTCTTCGTAGTAAGCCGAAGACTCGTCGCCGGTAGTATTCGCGTTTGTCTGTGTTTTGGCGGGCGAAATGATGCCGAGCAAGTTTCTGTTCTTGTTGCTGTTCGTGTGGGTGCTACCGTAGTTGGCAAAGCCGTCCTGTTGCTGGGAAGGTGAGTTGGTTCCGGGTGTGGACAGCGTTGATGCATGGGTAAATGTAGTGCTAGGCGGAGGCTGCAACGAAGACGGGGACGGCAGAGGCGAGTAGCTCTGGTCCGAGAATTCAGTGGTGGACGGCGACGCAGAGGGCCAACCGAAGAAGTTGCCGAGCTTGAAGGCAGAGCTGGGCGACTTGTTGCTGGGCTTGAGAGTGCTGGGACTGTCGGCGTCGTTGGCGATGTTGGCGGTGACGATTGTGGTGATTGTTTCACTGCTGCCGTTCTTGGGAGAGTTGTTGCTGTTGTTTGTGTTTGTGTTGTTGACGTTGACGATGGAAGTAGAGATGGTGGGAAGGGCAATGGGGATGTTTTTGTCCTGGAGTTCTTCGTCGTCGTAGACTGAATAGAGGGAGTTTCTGTTATTGTTTTTGTCGTTGTGGACGTCTGGTAATACAGATCTTTGTGCGTTGTCTTCTTTGTTGTCGTTGGGAGTGGTGTGGTGGTTGTTGTTTGGATTTGTGTTGCTGATGGAGCCGAGACTAAGATGTGGTGGACTAGTCTTGCGTGTGAAGAGGGACATGGTAGAGTTGCGCTGTGTTATATTATGGCTGGTCTCGGGCTCCTCGGGTGCCTCTTCAGTGGATTCGCCGCTATTGTTGCTGTTTTTGCTGTTTTCGCTTTCATACAACGGCTGTTCCGTGAGGATCTGGTCGCTACTACCCAAGGTTACAGTGGTGATGGTAGTGGTCAGGTCCTGCTCATGTTGCGACGAAACGGTGGTTGGGCCTGTTTGAGGGGCTGCAGGGGTGGTAGCCACACTGTTTCGAGACGGCACGGTTCCTGCAGAAGAAGCGCTCTCACTGTCGCTCTGTGCGTCTTCAGTGTTTTCAGTGTCGTCGAGTGCTTCGATGTCCTCGATTTCCTGGATTTCCACAGATTGCTGGGATTCCCGGAACTCGGTTCTTTGAGAGTCCAGAGCGACGGTAAAGGATCTGCCAATCGGGTTAATCGTTAATGAAAGGCCATTAAGGGAAACGAAGGAAGAATAAAGAGAGAAGGATGAAAGGCGGCAAAAGAGCCAAAAGAAACAAAGCAAGGGAAACTGGTCATAAGAGCGATGCAACTCGCAATAATAAAGGCGACTCAAAAAGAGGGGTGCCAATAAAACATCAGAGCGCAAAAGAAGGCGTAAAAAGGGAGAAGAAAAAAATTAAGAAGGAACAAAAGGAAACAAAATGAAGAAAGTCACGAGCAATTTCGTTTCACTTGTGCATGAAAAGATGAAAAAAGATAAAGGAAAGGCGAAGCACTCACTCTTTGTCGTCTTCTTTGACGCTCTCTTTGTCAGACTCGGAGTCAGAGATAATTTCGTCTTCAGCGTCGTGTTCGACGATTTCGTGCTCAACAACGTTGTCTTCAACAACTTCCTCGTGCTCGACGTTCTCAGCAACGGCCTCTTCGACAGTCTTCTCGGAAGACGAAGACAGAGACGAGGAGGGCGAGTGCAAAGACGACTTGGAAAGCGACGATGGCGCCAATGCAGCAGGAGCAGCCGAAGCGGAAGCAGAGGCAGCACCGGCAAAGAGCGCGGGCGTCTTGGGAAACTCGTAGAGAGTCGGACTGTCGACAGAACCAGAACGGGTGAAGCGCTGGTCCGGGCGAGGCAAGAAGTCGCCAATGTCGATATCGAGCGCGTCCTCAAGATCGAAGGCGTACTGGGCGTCGGCGTGCGATGACTGGTGTTGGTGATCCGAGTCCTGCTCGTTCTGCTCGTCGTCGTCGTACTGGCTGTACTGGTCGTACTGGTCGAGCAGGTCGTGGGCTTGATCGCTCTCACTGTGCGTGTCACGCTCGAGGTTATCGAGGTCAAAGTCAAGCTTGGACGACTCGGTCGGCTGGACAGGAGACGCTTGGTCAACAATAGCCGACAGAGAGACGCTGTTGGCGTTGGTGTTGATGCTGTTGCTGGTCACACTGTTGGCGGACGAGCTGCTGGCGAGCGGCTTGCGTCGGATGGGCAGCACGGGCGCGACGGAAGCCGTGCTTGTGCGAGCACTTGCGGCGGGCGAGTACGATGTGACTGCAGCAGTGGCAGTGGCCTGCGAGTGAGAGTTGGAGGTGAGGCTGTGAGATTGCCTCTCGTTGCTGATGGAGATGTTGTTGATGCCGTTGCCGCCGGAGACGGTGGTGGTGATGGTGGCAATGTTGGGCAGAGTGCTCAACGAGGATGTCCGTGGTGAGAAGCGTTTGCTCTCACTGGCGTCAGTCGTCGTCTTCAACGACAGAGGCAAGGGGCGGCCAGAGGATCGACGGGACAAATCAAACTCTCGCAGCGGCGGGAGCGGCGGCGGCGAAGAGAAGAGAGAAGAGGAGTCGGTGATGGCGGAGGGGTTGATGTCGACAGCAGATGGAGAAAAAGAAGAAGCGTAGGCGTCAGTATCACCGATGGAGTTGGAGGATGACGAAGGCGAGAGGGCGGCAGCCGAGTACAGGGAGGAAGCAGGATACACGGATGACAAGTCTGTGGACGTCGAGACAAGGGATGATGCAGATTCCGATGTCGAGAAAGGGGTGGGAGATATGGAGGGAGAAGAAAATGGAGAGGATGTAGAGGGAAAGGGAGAGTTATTGCGAACGGGGAAGAGAAGGTCCGTCCTCCTTCCGGAGGACATATCGAGCGACATGATGGGGGCCGTGATGGTTTTGTATGGCGCTCTCGTATATTATGGTATTATGGCAATATGCCCAAAAGGTATTATTAGAGAGGAAAGAGATATTATGCCAAGTGAGGGGGTGGTTTGGATGGACGGAGGAGAGACGGAGGAGAGAAGGAGATCTGTCGCTCAGTCGCTGTGGGTGGCCACTCGCTTCGTCAGGTTTGTTGTCACAGGGCTGCCGGTGCGGCGTTGCTGGTGGACGCAGGTGGACGCTCTTGGCCTATCGCGGACGTGGGATACGGGGATGTACCTGACAGCGTAACGATGTACGGAGTGGTACGGCGTATCGACGAGATAGGAGAGAGTGAACAAAAAGGAGCAGGGGTGTGGAAGTGTGAAAGCTGCAGGCGTGTATTCAGGCGGCCAGCAAGGTCACGCTCATCGTTGGCGATGTAGCTCTAGGAGGGGGTAACAATGGGGAGGAGAAAGAAAAGAGAGGGTGGGAGCACACACACACAGACAGACACAACACGAGGGCGAGGGGGTGGAAAGGGAGACAACGAGTGGAAAGAGACAAAAAGGGACGAAGACGGGAAATCGATCAGGAAAGGGACATCTCGCGAGGTGAAAGGGCGCTGCGAGAGATTGCACGACGAGAGAAAAGGGAAAAAGCGCTGCCAATCAATTTGGGGAAATTGGGCCCTGGCCGAGTTGAGTATGATTCGAGATGAGAGATGAGAGTGTGGAATAGTGCAAAGGGGGGAGAGCAGCCAGAGCGAACCAAAGGAGGGAAAGGGAAAAAAGGTCGAAAAGAGCAGAAAGATCAAAGATCGAGAAGCACGACAGAGCCCCAGAAACACGAGGACAGGCCAGGGTTAAGAACGACAAGAACGAGGCAAAGATGCACGACAAACACGCGGCATTCAACAAAAAAGACAATGGCATCGAGACGAAAAACAAACGACAGCTTGACATCTGCAGAAAGAATCCCAGGAAAATGCAAATTCCATTGGGCGACGCGTCATGAACCGCAGTCGCGCGCGGCAGCAGCCAGCAGGCCAGCATGATCTTTGATCGAAAGACCCAGAAGAGAGCAAAGCGGAGGCAAAAACAGCTTCTTCACATCGCTGGCCCCGGCTTGTTTGCTGGAGCTGCTGCGCATCGGTGGAGCATCGCGGGTCCAGCGGCGTTTGTTTGTGTGGTATGTCTGGTTTGCTTGCTTTTGCCAGCGTTTGCTTTCAAGACTGTCTCTGAACAATTGCAGTTCATCCACTGTCCATCTGTGTCTATTTTGCTTCCTTGTTTGCTTTCTTGCTGCTTTTCTTCCCCTTCTTTTCCTCGTGCATTTGCAAGCTTTTCTGTATGCACAGGGGTCCGGACGGACCGTAGAGACAGGGGGAAAAAAGCAAAGAAAGGCTCGAAAGGGCGAAGGAACGAAAGGCCCTCCAATCGAGAACAGGCGCGCGTTGACGAGTCGAGTGACAGGCGTGGATTGGTGATGGAGGGTGAACGTCGTATTGGCAGAAAAGAGGAGAAGTGGGCAATTGGCGAGAACAGCACGAATGGAAAGGGGAGAAAGGGGAAAAGTGGATGTGCCCCTTGCGCTATCTGAAGAGGTGTGATGGAAGCTCACGCCCAGAGCTCGCACCAAGGAAGGCACGAGGGAGACCACGAAGAACGAAGGGACGAAAAGGGACCAGGGAAGGGACGAAGAACAGGCAAGAACAAGCAAGAACAGGGCCCAAGAACAGCAAGAGCAGATCGTGTTCCTGACTTGTCCCTGCCTGTTCCTGCTTGTGCCTGGCCCGTTCCTGACGGTCTTGTCGCTCCTGCCCAATCAGCACGCGCTTGCTGCGTGGGAAATAGGCAGGGGCGATCCTGGTCGCGCGTCCGCCCATCCCTGTTTCTCTCTCTGCGCCGTGCGCCATGTATCTGTGTACCAAATTCATGTGTAAAGAAACTTAATGAGACACCATCGACTTACAAGTGGGGGACGCACATTGGCCAGCCCGTGGGTAGTCTAATTTCGCGACTTTCTTAATTTGGCAGCGCGTCCTTTCCCTTTTTGGTCCAGCAAGAGCAACATGGGAAATTGCACAACAGGCGAGGCAAGCGATACGACCGAGCCTTTTCGAGGGTGCAGCAGCACAGCACAGGAAGGAAGGCACGACAAGAGCACGTTCTGGTCTGGAAAGTGCGATGCTCGCAGCCATGCGCAAAAGAGAAGGAGCGGCTTGGATGCGATCAGCATCGTGCATGCAAATGTCCTCAGATGTCGACGGCGTCGTTCTCCTTTTGATAGCAAACAGGGAACAAGCCTCTTCTTACACAACTAATACTGTGTAATTCTCCAGCACAAACGCCGGCACAACCGGTCCTATGCAAAAGGCAAAGTCCCGTGCATGTTCCTTATGCACGGCGCCGTGTGCAACGATCAGAATGCAGAATGCAAGATATCCCTTGCTTTTTTTGTGCGTTTTCCTGTTGATGAAAGCAAGTCCAGGAGAAGCAGAAGAAGACCAAAGAGGCGGTCAACCCCCCTCAGTTCAACGGTGCTGAACCTGTCAAAAGAGACCGACCAGCCTTGCTTTTCTTCAACGCAACATGCCCCTGCAGAGCGATACCGACGCGATGCAACTCTATCGCTTCGTTCCACAGGACCTCGTAACAGATCATGGTGAGAATAAAAAGAAAAAGAAAAGAGACCCTGACGACCCTAACGACCCCGACGACGACAACCCTCACTGCCCTGACCACCTTTCACGATGCGCCATCCCAACCTCCTGCGCTATTTCTAAAGAGCTTGCAGCAGTCGGTGTGGAGGAGCCATCCGACAAGGATCCAGGTAAGATGGCTTAAGAGAAAGATACGGGCACTGTCAGTCTGGCACCACTGTCAACCTCCTTGTTCCTCCTTGATCTCCTGCCAACGCTTGCTCGATCCCGCTCTTCCCTGCTTGCTTTGCTAGCGATGCGACCCTATCCCCTTGCCGTGCAGTCAAGTACACCTCTCCTCTCTCCTCGGTATCCATTCTTGCCCGTTGCTGCCGTCCCTGCAGCGTATTTTGTGTCCCTGGTCATGGACACAAATGGACATAATGGATACAATGGGTACAATGGACCTCACTCACCCTTTCCTTCTGTTGCCGAGTTCTCAAGTTGGTGGAGTTGCGTCTCGTCTGGACTCCATACGGAGGTGGACAAGGAGTGGACAGGAGGCGGTAAAGAGCCAAATGCGAGGCGGTCAAGTGAGATAGTGGGTGCAGAGTGGTGCCCCATACTGAGCAGAGAGAGACCCTGTTGACAAGGCAAAAAGACAAGAGAACACAGACACAAGAAGGAAGAAAAGAGTGGTCAGTGTCCAGTTGATCTGTCCAGTTGATCAGTGGCCAGTGAGGCCCTGGTCCGATGTGGTCCGGCCGCCGTCTGGGCCTGGCCTTTTTCTCTCTTCTTTTTTTGGTCTTCTCCTTCCTGGCCAGCCACCAGATCTCGTCCAATCCTTCCAAGCCTTTCAAGTCGCCCGAGCGTAACGCCCTGTGGCTGTCGGCGGCTGTCGTGGCACACAATCTATTCTTTTTTCTAAAGAAGGGGAGAGTCCTGCGTCATCCTGATCTGATCTATCCCCAGAGTATGAATAGTGCATCACTGTGTGCTTATGTGCATCTTACAGGTAATTCGGCGGCCTTCCGTGGCGTCCTTTGTATTTTATGCTGTGCAAGAGTGCAGTGGTCAGCCTCCTGTTGTGAGCATAAACAGTGAGCCAACCACCTTCAAGAACTGACATTTTGTTTTACAGTGTGCATATGCTCCTGCGCGACAGGCGAAATAGGTAAATTACGCTTATTCTTGTTTCTGTTTTTCAGGAGGAGGGCCCCATTGGCGACCCATTGCCGCTGTACGACATATTCAGTAAAATTATCGAGAAAATTACCCGGTCATGCACCAGCGAATCGATACAGTCCACTGCTTTGGCCATTCGAGCGTTCGACCGTCTATCTATTTTTACTTTACTCTCCCGTGCACCAGTCGTCTTTGAACTTTCATCTCATTTCCGATTTCCTATCGGGGTAATAGCTTTGCATTGTTATTAACCACTTTCATCACTACCGGGTCGATAGTGTAGTGCTTTAATTGAGACACGAACTGCACAGACGGTGATTTCCTTTGATTTCACTGATAATTGACTGGAGAAGGGAGCCACAAGAGAGCCACAAGTCGTCCAATAGTGCCGTACAGTACGGGGTTAATTCAGTGGACTCTGTCTCTCCGTTGAGCCTCGTCGGCTTAGAGGCGGACGCGGGTTGAAAACGCACCTTTCTGCATTCAACATTCCGACTTGGATATCAGAGTTTTCTTGATATTTTGCATTCTTTTTGCAAAACAAACATGTCGTGCGAGCGTCGTGCGAGAAAAACACGCTCGAACCTTGGCTGCAGCTGGACGGCGTTGGCCTTTTTATCCTCGAAACGCTGCCAGTTGCTGCCGTCATTCGGTCTGCCTCGAATCGCCCCGGGACAGACCGAACATTGCAGACCATGGGCGAGTGACCCCCACACGTTATGTGTCGACATCCTCACGATGCAATCACTGCGTAGATTTATTCAATTAACCGTAAACAGTGTCCTTGGAAACACCTGTTTGAAGATTCGTGAACCAGCCCGTGCCCGGGGCGACCAGGGAAAACGCTCTCGCGGAACCCGTGACGATCAGGGAGAAGGAGAAGCAGTTTTGGCGAGGATCTGAGGCCATCTTCTATTTCTAGAGAATGGCCGCAATTCCTGGTTTTCCCATCTAATAATCTCAAGCGCGTAAAAAGCAAGAAGGGTAAAAGGCTAGAAGGGTTAAAAGAAAAAAGGGCTCCCTTTGTATGCCAGTGTTGAACAATGTGGCACGGTCAGGGTCCCATTCCTTGGGTCATCGGTATGCTGTGCGAACGGCTTCGGTTTGATCCGCGAAACAGAATCCGAGGAAGAGGGTGTGTCCGCCAGAAACCCGGGAATCCTCTCACTCTCTCACATACTCGCCGAGTTGGCAGGTGTCTAGCATGTTGAAATAGACTATTGGACACTCTGTAAACTTTGCTACGCGGTGACACGCGTTGGGCATGTACAGTAGCAAAATGTGGTGATTGCGGGTACGGCCCGTTGTGGGAGAAATGGTCTCGGGTATGGCGTTGGAGCCTGGCGAGGCTTTGGAGGCTTTACAGGGTCCTCGGGGAACGCTCGGTGTGGTCCCCTCATTGCTCACATTGTCCATTTCGGCTTGGCCTTCATTCCTGCCCTGAAGGAGCCGTTTTAATTCTGCAGCGTGGCATGTTCAGGGTCTATCTAACCGGAGTCAACCTCGTATGGTCACGGGAGAAAGCCATCTGGTTGGTGGTCGACAAGTGATATCAAGATCTTTGACAATGCCATACCTCATCAATTTGTGCACACGATATTGTGACGGCCTTTGATGTGGCGCGAAGGAAGCAATGTTATCCACACAAACAATAAAACGCATCTTATTAGAATGCCTTATTTGGAAACTTGACCTGGATGATATCAACGTAACTTGGTATTGTGAAGAAACACTCTGGTTTTAAAATGATGATGAGAAATGAATATTGAAATAAATAAAAATAAACAAAATCTTGAAAATGAACTACTGAAAGTCGAAATAAAATATAAAATGAATTTAAACAAACACCTCCTTGCTCGTCCAAGCGGCGGCAAAGAAAATAAGGAAGAAAAAAACGGACGTGGGATGCAAGACACTGAGCCCCAAGTGATATGTTC
>JANSLP010000537.1:0-13380 GCA_029298735.1 Ophiostoma sp. CBS 140.51
AATAATTCTGTGGTGGCGGCGGAGAGCCTGGTAGAGTGGTGTCGTAAAGAGGATAAAGAGGATAGGTGATAACGGGGACCCCTGCGGGACGCCAGCGGTGACGGGCCGTGCCGGGGCTACCTTACCGTCGAAGGCGAGCTCCGTCGTCCGGCTTGTCAAGTAATTCGTTATCCACTTAATTATCCAGTACGGGAGGTGGAGGGTATGTAGTGTGTAGATGAGCCACCCGTGGTGGACGTTATCAAAGGCCCCTTGGATGTCAAGTTGGAGGAGAGACGCCGTGTCGCCGGCGCTCCACGCGCCCCGTACGGCATCAGTAAGGAGGCGGGCCGCGAGCTCTGTCGACCGGTAGCGTCGGTTACCCATTTGACCCTCGGGGAGGAGCTTGTTTTCTTCTGCTGTCTCGGCTAGCCGGCGGGCCACGATAGCTTCGATGACTTTACCGACGGTGTTAAGCAGCGCGATCGGGCGCCACCCTTTTGCTTCTTGCCTCTCTCGAGCAGTTTTACCGGGTTTTGGGATAATTATTGTGCGGGACGCCTTGAAGTGTGACGGCCAGTGGCCGAGGTAGAGGCTGGCGGTGGCGATGTTACGGAGCCATGGGAAGAGAGAGTCGCCGCAAGCGCGGAGGAGTGCGTTCGATATTTGGTCCGGTCCCGGCGCTTTCCTCGGGGAGGTACGGTAGACTGCTGCCGTGACGTCGTCTATGGAGATATTTTGGCTGACAATTATTCTTTATTTTAATATATTAATTTTTTGATAAATTCCGTTTGCACAACATATAAAACAATAACAACAACAACAATTTAGCAATAAAATAAACTTATTTTCAACGATAAATTCAATTTTATTTTTCATATTCATACAAACGAAACAAAGGAGACGAAACAGACAACAAAGTGACATTGAAAGTGACAAAAATCAAAAGCCCACACAAAAATTACAACAATGACGCCTTTGTACCGAACCATCCAAGGGCGTGCATTGTCCAAGCAAAGGAAAGACAAAAAGAAAGTGACAAAAGAAATTGAAGACGCTATTCACATCCTTCTCAACTAAGTGCACCCCTTACAGAACCTTCCGCCAGACTGTCTCAAGCAGCGGGTGCCACAACATGGTCAGCACGACAATCAGCCACTCCAGGACCTGGATGGAGGTGCCACCCGAGACATTAATGGCCGACGCCGAGGTGGACGACGCCGAGTCGCCACCAGGCAGGGACGTGCCGGCGAACAGGAGAGCGCGCACAGCGACCGTCGACGAGATGGCGGCAGCCAGGGCGGCCATGACGGCGCCCGTGGTCAGCATGACCGCCGCATTCCAGGCATTGCGGGTGTGCCCGTAGCCCTTTTCGTCCGCGTACTCGTCGGACTGCACACCGCGGGAGGCGATGCGGTGGGTCAGAAGACTACCGGCGGCGCCGACAAAGCAGAGGGAACTGAGGAACAGAGGAATGTAGACAATCGAGAGCACACCACCGGGACCGGTGCTGCCGCTCTGGATACCAGCAGCGAGGGCGAGCATAGGCTGGAGGGAGCTTGGCGCAACGGTCGAGGTACCGGGCAAAAAGAACTTGGTGGAGGCGGACGAGGCGTTGACGGCAACGGACTGAGCGACGGTGCCAGAGCAAGTGAGGTTGACAGGGTCGGTGCCGGCGCACAGACCGAACAGACCGACATGGACTTCAGCCTTGGTGGCGTTGTTGGCGAGCTTGACGAGGTAGATGCCGGGCAGGCCGGGCGAGGTGGAGATGCAGCCGACGAGGACGAGGATGTAGAAGACGACGATGCAGATGGCGAGGAGGCCGCCAATGGCCTGACGGAAGTCTGTGTTAAATGTTAGCGGTGATGATGCCAGAGGGGGGTAAAAGGAAGGGCACGTACCTTTCTTAGCAAGCATTATGAATTAGAGAAGGGAACAACAAAAAAGGGAAGAAGAAAAGATCGTAGTGTGAGATCGTGGCGAACGAGAATGTCGAGTCGTGAATTGTAAGTCGTGAAGCGAATGTAAATGTATCAAAATGACCAGCAAGTTGATGTCGAGAAACGAAGGGAAATAAAAACGAAGACGTTAGGAAAGAAAAGGATACAGAACGAGACTGAAGACTGAAAATCAAAACGAGTGATTGAGTTGCTTCTTTTCCATTTTCTTCCATCCAAAATGAGACGTCGTCCTTCTTTATATCTTGTCGTCCTCTTTCCTATGTTCTATTTTGATGCATCTCCATTCTTTGACAGGCATCACTTGCCGCCGACCGTTTCGGCTGCCTTTGTTGGGTCTTCCTCATTGTCGTTGTCTTTCTTCTTGACAGTCCCTCTTTCATCGTCAATTCGTGTCCAAACATTTCTTTTTAGTTCATGGGCGGCCCAAACAAAGGGCCTGGGATCCGTTCCCATTGTCTCGATTGCCGCCGCCAGTCTGTCGTTTTGCTTCAGAGCATGCCAGAACGTGAACAGTGTTCGTTGTTTGAGAGAGAACCCCTGTCAGTTCTGTCGCGGCTCTTTGTCGTTCAGGGCCGCTGGCGGTCTGATTGGTGGATGTGGCGTCTCCACTCACACTCCAGGTCGCTTATTTCAGGGCCTTTCAGGGCCCAGCGCCCACCGTTTGTTGATTCTCGCCAGGGACTTGCGAGAGCCAATCGACCCCTGACCCACGATTTCCAGCGGCTCTGTCTTTTGTTTACAGTGGCCTCAGCGCTCAAAACACCGAACATCCAGCGTTCACGGCGGCTACTCTGACAAGATCTGGGCTTCTTGATCTACCCTTGGCATCTTCTGTTTTTAGAACAGGAGCGACTGTTGGTATCAGTTAGATACTGACGTCGTACATAAAGCTTCTCTCTTTATTTATTTTCTCTCGACGCTGTTTCATGATCAATCCATATCTGGCCATTCAGCAGTGAGACGTCGAATGGATGTCAGCGGCTGTTTCCTCCACAAATAAGCATCTGCTAAAACACGTGAGTGACGTCGTTTTCATAATTATTGTACGTACGTCTGTCACTGACTGCCGTAACATCTTGCACAACTTTTGCATCGTGCCGCCTGCCGTACGCATTTATTAAGCGTTGGACATATCGGCGGATTTATCGGCGGTCGAGAGAACATTTTGCAATTTTGGCGTGGGCTGGGGTGGTTTTGACTCTGGCAGTGACAGTGGCCACATCCGGACTTATGCCTTGGTGTAAGTGGACAGTGTTAATATATCGTAATGTATTATGCACTGTTCTAGACGACCTCGGTACATATTTATTGGCGCGTTACACTAAGCACATTATGTACACAGTACACAGTGCGAGTGCCACTTACACGACTTGCATCTTGACTTACACCAACATCGCCGGACTTCTTACGACCGGCAGCCAGGCAACATCTTCGGACACTTTGCTGTCCGGGAGGCCGTTTTATGTACAAGTACGCATTAATAGAAGTGCCCGACGGAGAATGTAAAGAGCTGCGCGTATGAGCGTTGTAAAGATATAAAGGTTGACCCAGTCGCTGTGTTGTCGTCGGTCAATATCATCTTCAACTTCATCAGCATCATCAATATCAATATCAATATCAATATCAACTACACGATCACTCTCAACACATCTTCATACACACCCAACATCACCATGGCCTCTCCCATCACTTCCCGCCCCCTCGGCAAGAACGGCCCTGTCCTGCCCCGTCTGGGTCTCGGCCTCATGAACAACAGCGGCGCCTACAACGCTGCCGGCTCTGATGAAGAGCGTTTCGCCTTTCTGGACAAGGCCTATGAAATTGGCGAGCGCTTTTGGGACACGGCCGACATGTACATGGACTCGGAGGACCTGTTGGGCAAGTGGTTCGCCCGCAATCCGGAGAAACGCAAGGACATTTTCCTGGCCTCCAAGTTTGCCATTGACATGTCCAACCCGGCCGACATCAAGATCAACTCGTCGCCCGAGTATGCCCGCCAGCAGCTCGCCAGGTCGCTCCAGCGCATGCAGACGGACTATGTCGACCTCTACTACGTCCACCGCATCGACGGCAAGACGCCCATCGAGAGAACCATGGAGGCGCTGGTCGAGGCCAAGAGCCAGGGCAAGATCAAGTACATTGGCTTGAGCGGGTGCAGTGCCACCACTTTGAGACGTGCCCACGCTGTGCACCCTGTGACGGCCGTCCAGATGGAGTACTCCCTGTTTGCCCGCGACATTGAGGCGGTCAACGACGCCAAGAAGGGTGTTTTGAGTGCAGCCCGCGAGCTGGGTGTGGGTGTCGTCGCCTACTCCCCTCTCGGCCGCGGCATCCTGACGGGTGGCATTTCGAGCGGGTCTGACCTCGAGTCGGCCGGCGATATGCGCAAGAACTTTGGTCTGCCGTGGTTCCAGGAGGGCAATTTGGAGAAGAACATTGCGACGGTGGCCCAGATTAGCGAGGTGGCCAAGGCCAAGGGTGTCACGACGCCGCAGCTTTGTCTGGCCTGGATCCTGGCGCAGGGTGACGACATCTTTGCTATTCCTGGAACGCGAAACGCGGAACGCCTCCAGCAAAACCTGGCTTCGCTGGACATTACTTTGACGGCCGATGAGCAGAAGAAGTTGCGGGCGCTGGGCGAGCAGGTGGCCGGTGGCCGGACCAAGGAGGAGCACGCCTCCATTGACTTTGGCGAGTCGCCGGAGCTGTAAAGCCCGTCTGTGTAGCAGGCAGGCGAACACACGGAGGAGGAGACTAAATAGCTTCAAATTTTAAATCAAGTTGAACGCCAACTTATCAGTGCACTACTGAGAAAATAAATGCTGACAAATAATCATGTACAAAGTAAAGCAACCACGGGTATCAATGCTCTTTTCTCTTTGCAAACCGCATCTCTCCTGCACCGACGTCGAAGGTAGCCACCACATTCGTCAAAAAATTAATACCCAGCTTGTACGGTGTGGCTCCTGAGTATTCTCCTCCATAATCTACTGGATGTATGATACCCACTCGGCAAAGCTTGCCCGTTGCATCGCGTTCAGTCTGTCGGAGCAAGTCTTCTTTTGCAAAGTAAAACAACTTATTTTCCTTTCCTTGACCAATGGCCACACCAAGTGTCGGCACTTTGGCATTGCATGGTGCGCCGTATGTCCCGTCTGGGAATTGCCAGCGCGCTGGTGGGTCAAAGGAAGCCAAGACAGAGGCTACCAATTCGGCGGGCAGGATTGACAGTGTCGAAACGGCATCGATGGTCACGGTCGGCAGTTCACCGCCGTTGTCTTTTGACGTGTTGTCCACCCAAGTAGCCTGACAAACCAAGCCGTAAATGCTCCTTTGACTGAAGATCCAACCAGTCGGCGTGATGGCGTATATGCCGTGCTGCTTGGTGCCGTTTATGTCTTTTTCGATGGTTGGTATGAGTGGCGTCGATACCCACGACAACGGGTCGTAGTCCACTTCGGACGGAATTCCGCCAAAGGAAAGGTAGCTCTTTTGTTCAGATGACAGTCGTGAGAGAGCCAGTGAAAAGTTGGTGGCCGCCACGTCGTTCTTCCATAGTGTCGTAAACATCGGGTTGTATCCTTGCCCACCGTCAGCACCAGCAGTCAACGATGGGTATCCCAGTCCCAACAGCCCAGGTGCTTCTCCGAAACTGAACCAGTGCGAACGGTCAACAATCCCAATGGGCTGATGAGCTGCCACCAGTCCGCCCAGGCCAACATCCGCCTCACCCAAAACGCCCGTGGCAAACGACCCGTCGACATAGTAACGGCTGAACTTCTTTTCTGGCGAAGATAGGTCAACATCTCCTGTAAATGGCCGGCCAAGTCCACACTTGCATGTCTCTTGTGGTTCACCAGTCTTTGTCAAACATTGATACCCATCGCCAGCCACCCATATATCGCTACTGCCCGTATCGAGTTGGACGGCGACGGTGTGCCCGTTGACGGTGATATTGACGATAAAGTACGTGTCGCGAACGTTGATGAGGGGGATGGTGACGACTTGTTGTTGTTGGGGATATCGAGGATGTTGCTGTAGAAGAGAGTCGCCGTCCTGACTGATGACGACCTGGGAGGTCTCTTCTGTTTGTAGTATTTGACGTTCCTCGATTTGTGGCTCTGTGACATCTGATGCATTTGTTTGTGGTATTGATCTTGATGAGGAAAGGTTGATGACTGCTAACACTGTGACTGTTGCCCACCGCCATGATGACCGCTGTATCCGTGCCATTGTGTTTTCAATGAGTTGTTGGAACAAGCCCAATTGCGATGTAAATATAAATAAGAAGCGTCGGCGTGACCTGAAAGACAAGGTTTTCAGCAGTTTATATCCAATTCGCGAGGGCAGGAATCCCTCGCTCGTTGGCTTGTTAGTGGAACAGAGATAACCTGGAACAGCTGCTGCTGTTTTGTGTAATTTTATTTTGCGGCACAGCTGAGAGCCTCCCAGCATCATTTCCCACGCCTCTACTCTGCATCACGCTCTCATCCCTGATAATCTGTGATGCAGAATATCCTTGCACCCAAAATAAACGCACAATGTGAGAGAAGAAATGGCTAGGTCAGGTCATGTCGCTGCCTGTGTCAGCCGTGTAAGTCCGTTGGTCAACTTAGTCTAATTCAGAACGCATCCTCTCAACACACCATGCATTCATCGTACATCCACAGTGCAGCCAACTGGCACTCGTTTACCTTGCTATTTGTTCGTCTCTACTTTGATATTAATTTCAGTTCTGATGTAATTACACGTCTTCCGATAACAAGGTTGCGATTCCTGTTTGGCTACATGTGTAGGATCACTGTACATATCCAAAATGTGACTTTTATCTTCGTTTCTTCGTTGTCTTGCTGTCTACTGCTTCCCCGCTTCGACCAACTCGGCCAACAGTTCGGCCCCCTTGGCCACCAGACTCACATGGCCCTCGCCTTCAATCAAGTGTGCCCGCAGCGCATCGGCCGGCAAGTGTTTTGCAAACCACTGTCCGTGAGAGTATGGCACCATCTTGTCGTCGCTTCCCTGGTACAACAGGACGGGCACCTTGATTTCCGACAAATCAAACCCCCAAGCCTGCGTAAACTCGAGATCGTCGTCGACCCATCCGTCGACGCCCGTGCGGAGGCCGTCGTTCAACACATTAAAGAGGTAGTCACCAAGGTCGCCGCGCTTTGCAGCAGCCTTGTCGACATCGCTCAGAATGGTGTCGAGAGCTGCGACGGCACCCTCAGGTCCGCCGGCCTTGATTTCCGAGCGCATGTTTTCGCAAAACGCGCGCAGCTGGGGCTCACCTTGTTCGGCAGCGCGGAACTCCTCAATATTGTCTTCGCCCTGGCCGGCCAAGAAATCAAGGTCGGGGGCAACCGCGGGGCCGACGCCGGCAATGGTGAGTGCGGCCTTGGCTCCCGGCAGGCGAGCGGCCATGGCCAGCGCGTGGGGGCCTATCGCGTGTGTGGTTAGCAAAATGAATGTGCGTCGCATGCGAGGCTGATACCAAGACGAGGCTACTCACCACCTCCACTCCATCCCATGACGATGCATTCCTTTACACCCAGAAAGTCATTCAGGGCCTGTGTATCAGCGACGGCGTCAATGATACGGCGGCCGACATGTCTTGACGAGTCACCATAACCTGGGCGGGCTGCAGCGATAATCTTGATGCCCTGTTCTTTGGCTGCTTTTTCGAGTGCTGGCGGCGGCTCTGTGCTAGAAGGTGTGCCGTGGAACCAAATGAGAGGATAGCCAGTAGGGTCGCCCGAGACGCGGTACTCGAGGTGGCGGCCGTCGGGGAGGGTGAATTGCTGAGACATCGTGGTGACGAGCGAGCGAACGTAGCGGTTGTGTGAGTGTGTAATTGAGAGGTGGTTACTGCGTTGGGAATGTGCTAGTGTTGGATGCTGATGGCAACCGTTTGATGCCAAGCCTTGGGGAATCTGCCGGCTTTTTAAATGCCCAGATGGAAGGATGCGATGGATGCAGGATGCAGGATGCAAATGGGATGCAACAAAGAATGCGACGATGTGATACGAGAAGTTGCAACGGCTACGCGGGTGAGGCGGGGTCAGACAGAACGAACGATGATCCCAAAGAGCTCCAGAGCTTGAGCTCAAAGCTCTCGGCTTAGGTAAGACCAGAGAAAAGGTTGAGTCAGAGAGTGGAAAGACGGTCGAAAGAAAGTGGCGATTGACGGACCTTCCTATTCTAGACGCTCGCGTTCTTTGTTACTTGCCTAATCAGGACAGCCCTCAACCACGTGTAGCACCACTCTACACAATCTTCGCAACGGAAAGCAGCAATCTCTCTACCGTGCAATTGACCCGTCCTGGCGGTCTTTTGTCCGTCTTACAATCTGTCGACCAGGCTTACACCGGCCAGTGACTCAATACCAGATTTTGGGTTGATGAGCCACTTTCTAGCCCACATCCCGACGGCAAGGGCCGATTGACAGACAGGCACAAAAAGCTTGGCTTACCAATCCAATTGACGAGGCTACCACGACGACCACAATCACAATGATGGAGAACGAGGCTGTGCCAATGCATGCACGTTAGTGATGTCACAAATGAAAAGAAGGTGTCAATCAAACGCTTCATAGCGCATTCATTATTAACAAAGGGAAACGTGGAAAGCTAAACAAAAGAGTCTAATGGATGATAGACGCAACAATACGCAAAGAGTATTTTTATGCTAAAAATGGTATCAGATGAAAAGAAAGGAAAACAGAACAAAAAAGACCAGCCGTATATGCAATTAAATATTAGTAGTTGTTGACGATGTCAGTCAAATGCGGTCAGTGACCTGCAGTCACCTCCCAAGCACCTGACAGTGTCCGTCTTCGACGGTCACCTTATTCATACCGCGTCGGCGACATGGGCGCCTTCTCGGCAACCCGCGGCGACGCCGGTCCCTGCCCTTGCCACGGTCCTTGGCCCGGCATCGGCGCCGGCGCGTACGAGTACATCGTGTCACGACCGGGCATGGCACCCAGGGGCGCACCACCACCAGGAACAGCCGCTGACCCGGCCTCGGCCGCAGGCACCATCACATAGCCCCGCTGGCGCATGTCCTGCAGGACATCCATGGTCATGGCGTTGGTGCGGCGCATGCGGTTGCGGCGGTGGGTGTCGACGCAGGCCCAGACAAAGAGGGCGAAATGCAAAACAATGGCGATGCCCTGGATGATGGCCACGAGCATGTCGAGGGCATACCGCTTGTCCTTGTCGTGCCAGAGCTTGTTGACAAAGGCGTCCTGCTGGGCGCACGAGGTGAACTCGGGGGTGCAGTCGCGGGTGGTGGTGGCACGCGCGCGGGTGGAGGTGGTCGTGGTAGTCGGGTAGATGTAGAAACCGTCCGAGTCGGTCGAGTAGGCGCTGTAGGGGTCGTAGTAGGAGTAGGTGTAGGGGTCGTCGTACGAGTAGGGCTCGTCGTAGTCGGAGTAGGTGTAGGGGTCATCGTAGGTGTACGGGTCGTCGTACGAGTAGGGGTCTTCCGAGGAGGCGTCCACAGACGACGAGCCAAAGAGCTGGCGCTTGGCATGTTCCGAGAGGACGGGGGCCGGGGTGGTCAGCGAGGCGGCGGCGGCGGACGTGACAGACGCAACAACAGCAGAGGCAACCGTAGTCGACGTCGACGTCGAGAGAGCCGACGACACTGTGGCAGTGCCCGTCTCCTGGGCGAGGTTGTTGTAGTTGTAGTAGTCGCTGGTGGTGGTCCAGACCCACGAGTTGTTGGGCGCCAGCGAGTAGCCGCCGCCGTAGCTGCTGTAGTAGTAGGGCGCATCCAGATCGCCGTCGCTGCCAAACTCGTTGAGCGAGAGCACGGCCGAGACGGTGAAAAGCAGCGTGAAGATAAAGGCGAGCCACAGGACCAGGTCGAGACCAACAGCGATACCGGGGTGCACAGCCCGTGGGGGCTTGCGCAAAAGGAGGACGAGGACGACAACCAAGCACCACACAAAGGAGATGCCCAGGGGAATGAGAGTGAACGGCAGAATGAACGAGTCGTCAAAGTAGTACCAGCTGTAGTAGCCATTGTTGGAGGCGTTGTTGGCCGTGACGGCCGCAGCGGCACCAATGGCGATAATGTCCAGGATAATCAGGACAACACGCAGACTCAGCTTCCACTGCCAGTGCTCGTCGCTGCCGGCCATGCGCTGCGAAAACGTCTTGGGCTTGTTGTCGGCGGCAACTGCTGCGGCCGTGGCGCCAGCGGCACCGCCGGCCAGAGCAGCATCAGCGGCGCCGGGAGCCACGCCAGAGGCCACGCCAGCCGCGCCCGCATAGGGGTAGCCAGCAACGGGGGGGTAGCCACCCGTCGCGGCGTGGGGACCGTAGTAGCCACTGGGCGGCGGCGCGCCGCCTTGTGGCGGGTACTGTCCCTGGTACGGTGGGTACGACGCGGTAAAGGGCGTGTTCTCGTTGACGCCGACGGGACTAAAGCTGCGAGGCGGCTGCTGGATGGGACCACCGGCGGTGGCGTACTGATTTTCAGTGGATGGGCCGGCGACGGTGATCTCGGGGATGCCTCGTGACTGCTGCTCGGCAGGGCTGCCAGCCTCCAGATCGGGGTGGACAGGGGAGGGCGAGTTGGCGGCCAGAGAACCTGTCGCCGGAGAGGGCGACGACACAGTGGGTGCCGCCGGCGAGGGTGTGGTGTGTGGTGGTGCCGTCATGGCAGGGCCAGCGACGTCCTGGGGGGACGGCTGCGGGCGGTCGGGCATGACGAGGATGAGTAGAGGATGGGAGATGTGGGAGGATTCAGATGAGGAATGTGGGAATTAAGGTTTAGAGTTTTTGGATCGTGAAAGATGGGGCTGAAAAGAGAAATAATGCGAGGAAAGCGAGGGAGAGAGATCTGAGATCGGGAATCGACGAGCGAATGGACGCAGTTGGCTGCAATAAAGAATTAAGTAGTGTGAAGATGAAGAAGAAAAGCGAATGGATGTGACAATATAATAAACACAATGTCAACAAAAACGGACGTCGCGGCCAAGAATATCAGCCACGATGAAAGAGACGACGCAAACAGACGAAGAAAACAGAAAAGTCGAAAAAGAACCGAAAAAGAAAAAGAGGCGCACAACCGCGATCTTATGAAGAAAACCAGGGGTGGCAACGCCTCTGAGGTGAAGACCCAAAAAGGGGGGCGCCATCAAACACAGAGACGAAAAAACAGGGGAAGAGGAAAAAGGGATGATACTCCTCTCTCAAAAAGATGCCAAGGAAAAACAGCGCCAAAAAGCGCAAAATTGGCACTACCCATAGCGGCCGCAGGCTGCCCTGGCTTTGCCTGGGATAGTCTCTTGGCAGTCGTCCGACTGGGCTGGCCCTGTCCAGACCTTCCCAGGCTTGCCTGGACCTGCCTAGAATTGCAGGAGCCAGCGCAAACCTGCCTGGACATGCCTGGAGATTAGGGCCTCAGCAGTGTCTGGGCTTGCAGGCTGGGGCCTACCGGGGCCTGGCTCGGCCAATTTTAGAGTCCACGATTATGTCCATTTTGTTGTTTTTTGTTGTTTTTGCGGTCCATGTTCAGTCTGGGCCTAGGGATCGGCGGTGATGGTGGGAAAAAGAGAGACAAGAAAGACAAAAGAGGACCAAAAAAGAGCATTCTGTGCGAGGTCTGCGCGAACTCTCTCCTCTGCAGGCGGCCGCTGGATCTCGGTCCTCGCTCCGCTCGCTGTGAGTCCGTCAGAACCTTGTCTCCTTCCCTGTCCTCTGCATCTCTGCGATTTCTTCTCCTCCCCTGTCTGGTCGTTCGTTCCTGCCCGCCGTGAGGCCGAGGGCCAAGCCTAGACATCTCACAGAAAATCGCCCAAAAGACAAGACAAAAGACAAGCTTAGACGCAATGATTCCAGATACGTCCACGATGCCGAAGCACATGACACGATGGCCACTCTTCACGATGCATTGCCCCGGGAGAAACGAAACAGGCAGAAGAGTCATTGACGGACACGAGAAATCTGAAATGCGGCTCGCAGAGCTTCCCTTTTCCTCTTTCCTCTTTCTGTCATTATCTTTGCCGCTTCTTGCTTCGCTCCTGCTATTCTCGTCACTTTCTATCTTCTTGATTTATTGTCACTTTCCCTTCGTTCTGCTCGCAGGGGCGGCGCAAACAAGCTTAAATTTTTTTCGTCCTTCTTTTCGCAGTCTTTCTGTCGCGACGGTGTTTTTCTGTTGCATTTCGCACGCTAGTGCCACTTTCCCGGCGACCCCTGTCGTATTTTTAGATTTTGGCTCATTTTTGGCTTGCTTTTGGTGCAAGCAAAATTTTCGCCTCCAGTGCCCAAGAGACAGCTCTGGACGCCAAAACTCGCCAACCTTTAGTGGCTGCGCCTCATTGTGCCTGCTGGGACAGTGGTCAAGGAACAATAGACTACTGTACGCTAGGCCTGATGTCGACTGGCTCATCGTCGCTCGTTCCTGCATCTTTCCCCTTTTGGTCTGTGCCCGTTACCTGCTTGCACAGACAGCGCCCCTTACGTCGGTGGGCCTCACTTTCGAGCCTCTTTTCTGTGTCCTCTCTCTCATCGGCTCGTGTGCCGAAGCCACGAGCTAAAGTCTTTCCAAGAGACTGAATATGATTACGATGTTCACTTGTTCGACTTAATCGACTTGGTCAATGGGGCCGTCGTCTTGGTTATCATCGCTTCGACGGGTTCGTCGTCCGTCAGTTCGTTACACATTCGGGAGGAGGTCAATTTTAAGTTTTTCTTCTTCTCTTCTCGTTAGTTTCCAACATTGCCTCCTCGGCGGAGTCCTATTGTTTCCAAAACACAGGACCACACAGGACCACACAGGACCACACAGGACCGCTCAACTCAAATCACCCCCACTCTTTCCTGTGCCCTCTTTCCCAAAGAGGCAACCTGGGCGAGAGCCTCAGTCGTCTGAACTTAAAACACTGAAAGGAAGGCAGCATTGGTCTCGTGATGTGAAACTGAACTGTCAGAACGTCGAAAAACAAAGTGTTTGCAAACGAAAAACGTCGCAGGCAACATCTGAGCCACGACCGTATGAGAGGAAGCAGAGACAGATGTGAGAATACGAGAAATCCAGTGTTGAAGGAACAGTCATGAAAGTAGAAGCGTGTCGTGAAGATGTTCACGCGTCTGAGCAAGTAACGAAGTATGTTGGAGTTCTGTGCCGCAATTCCACCTTCCTTGTCCGGCCGTATTGTTCATCATCCAACAGGCAGAAGTCTTGTTGGTTGTGGCTGTTGGCCGTCAACTTTAAACTGCTGCACGCAATCATATGATCAAAAAGACAAATAGACACTCAACTTCACGACGTGAAATTCAACAAGCGAACATTATCATATCGCAAACAACAAAAGTGTTTTTATATCGATAAATAACAAATACAGAATGATCGGCACAAAGAATCACAAGGGGAGCACAGCGGTAAAAGAAGATGCCACAAAAGAAACAAAAGAACACAAAGG
>JANSLP010000538.1:0-13354 GCA_029298735.1 Ophiostoma sp. CBS 140.51
CTTACAGATTGATATTACATTTCGTACCCCATACAGGTTGCCTCTTCCTTTTCATGTCGACGTCGGTAACTATGTATCTTGCGATGGATGTCGCTATGTATTTGAGGCGTTTTGTGGAATATTCCCGTTTCGATTTTTCTTTTGCTTTTCTATGATAGACACCTCTCTGTACATATACCACATTTGGAATCAAAACCGTTTTTTTTTCTGCATCTCCATGTTTCATCCGTAGTTCCAGTGGTCATAGAGAACGCAAAGTAGATTGTATTCGTAGAATGCATCTGTAGATTGGAGTATCGTCTATGTGAGGTATATTATTCCGTTTCCGTATTTCCATAATTCCGTCTATCTACTTCTTTTCTGGTGATTACGTCCCCGCATCGTATGTCCGCATCCGAAAGTCGTCGGCCACGGCGTTCCAGTCCATAAACCCGCGCACCCAGTCCATGTCCATGCCAAGTCCGAGACCAAGAGCACTGTCGCCCAGAAACTCGGTCATGTCTGCCTCTGCAAACTCAGGCTGCTGTTGTGGCTGCTGTTGTGGCAGTTGTGGTTGCTGCTGCTGCTGTACAAACCCCGAGGGTTGTCCGTTGACAAGTCCGGTAGTGGGGCCACGAACGGACGTAACAGCTGGTGGTGCGTTGTCAACAGGCTGTACAGGCTGTGTTGGCTGTTCTGAAGGTATTGCCTGCGTCGGCAGTACGGCATTGTAGGCAGGTACGGTTCCGACAGGGTTGACAGTGGCCGACTTGGTGCTCTCGCCATCGTCCATATGAACGTCCTGTTCCCCGTCTACTTTAGCTGGGACTGGAGGGCATGGCACTGGCACACCAGCGGCACCACCCTTCACATCCATCGCTGACTGCACCCGCAATGCCTTCTCCCGCAGGGCCATCAACACTGCCCACTTGGAGTTTCTACCCCTCACATTCTGTCGTCGCTGCCGAGCATCCTCCATGGCATACATGCCCTCCGCCACCGCCCATGCTCGTTCCCTCAAAGCAGGCCTGGTGATGGGGATCGGCTGGACACACAGATGCCACAGCACATACAGCAGCGTGTGGTACTGCGGGTAAATCTCGGCCGTCCACCGGTAGTCCTGGATTAGCTCGTCCTCCAGAATGTCGACATTCAGCTCAATCACCTCGCAGGCCAACACCAAATGGTCCTCGTTGGCAATGGCACGGTGCCTCTCCGCCTCGGAACGCATGTTGGCCGCCAACAGCGCCGCCAGCTGCAGCCGCGTCACAAAATCCGTCTTGAGCTGGATCAGGCGCACCATCTTCCACGTCGCGCGCTGTACGGGGACGACCATGTTGCACTGTCGCATCAAATCTTCGACATAGGCATTGCGGGCGCCCATAATGTCCTGGCGGCGCTCTTCTGTCAGCGGGAGGTCGGCCGAGGGTCGTGCAGCGACGCGGCCAGACTGTTGTGATGCCTTCATTTCTGTGAAAAGACGCATCATGTAGGCCATGGTGTTGCCCAGCCGGCGAATACAAACGGGCAGAGTCATCTCCGTCCAGCGCATTTGGGGTGTGGGTAGGACCTCCATGTCTGGGTGGATCTCGCGGTCGTTCAAGTTGGACGCCTCTTGGCAGTCGACGTCCGTGTCTGTCAAACTGATATCGATACCGTGGTCTTCGGCGGCGCGGTCATCCTGCTTGATCATGTGGCCCCAGACGCGGCGGCGGATCTCGGATTCAAAGGGCGAGAGATTGAAGTTGGCGCCGTCGCGGTGGAGACCAATGGACTGGGCGAGACGGAGGACCATACCGTACAGAATCCAGATCGATTGGCCAGGGCTGTGGGCACGGGATGTTCTCTACGCCGCGTTAGTGACAGGGTCAACCAGAATGGGGACGGGAAGGTGATATACCAAAAACAGGGTGAGTGCCTGCAGAGTCGGCAGACTTGGCGACTCAAGAAAGCGGGCTTGCACCAGTGCTCGCTCCATGCCAGCACGGTACCGGTCCAAAGCCACGGCCTTGTCTTCTCCAAAGGCCGCCCTGTACTCCTCTGGTTGGTAGGCAGTGACGGTCGCATAGTAAATCGAAAACAGGAGACTTTCGAAGGCAGGCTCTGTTTTCTCAGGGCTGTGGATTGCTGTGAAGACGCCTACTTCAGCCGTCGGCACGTGCAACACCTTGTTCATCGGCTCGACGCTGTGCAAGTACTCGTGCCAGAGCTGCATGGCCTGCCGTTTTGGTGGATGCAGTGCCATGTTGACGTTTCGTGACGACGGTGGTCGTGGGAAATGACGACTGTTGGTGACCATGCCAAAGAGCGTAATGGCTGGTGCTGCCGTCTCAGAAGCATTGTGGCCAACATTATCATCGTTCTCCGTCTCTGCCTCTTTTGGCAGCGCCAACGCAGACCGAAACTCTTCTTCCTGGTGTGTGTTAGTGCCTGTTGTGGTCCTATATGAGTCACGGCTATTGTGCCTACCTCTTCTAAAATCTTGGACAGCAGCAGCTCGTTAATGTATCGACTGGCGTAGGCATTCTGAAGAAGAATCTCCTGGGCTGCCGCGCCGTTCTCACTCTGCGTGCCGTCTCGTGAAGGGGAAGTGTCGTCTTCACCAGCACCTCCAACAGGAGTTCCGCTGGATCGGGTCTCATCTCCATGATTCGTGTGGAGTGCTGTAGATATTGATATTGGTGCCGCTCGGTTGGCTGCTCGTCTTTCCAAGGCGGCCCCAAGACTGCTATGGGCATTGCTGTTGGTCCGTGGTTGCGTATGTGTCTGAACTGGCGCCGGTGTATCACTTTCGTATCCATTGTCGTCGACACCGCCATCCGTATGGCCATCGCCTCCATTGTCACCGCCTGCCACGGCCACAATCGTCCGTTCCAGCTGCACCAGTCGCGATGCAATGTCCGCAATCGTCGTCTTAGGTTGCCGCGGTGCCCGCTTGTTCGACGGGTAGCAGCACAGGACGCCAGAACGCACGCAGTTGGCACATGGCATCGTCTTGTCGCAGCGCACTTTACGGCGGTGGCAGACAATGCATGATCGCTCGACGACCCGCTTGGGCACTGCGCGGCGGGGCTGCACCCTGTTGGCAGGGGATGTCCCTGATGTTCTTGCTGGTGAGGGCGTCTGTGCCGACTGCGCCGACGGTGCCGTCTGTGGTGCACTCGTCGACGCTGCCGACGTTGCCGGATCTGTCGGAGCCGAGGCCATTTTCGGTTGTGAGGAAGTATGTGCCCTTTTGCGGCTTCAATTGAGTCGATTAATGAGATGGGATGAGTTTGCTATGTATGTTGACCATTTTCAGGTACATGTGAATATACTGCTGCTCATTTCGGTGTGTCTCATGGCCGTCTGTTGTGACTCTTCGTTGAGTTCTGCCCCGGGAAAATGGCGGAGACGGGCAAGGAGTTACGGCGCCTGCCAGAATACCCCGAACTGCTTGGGGCCTTGCGCATTCTGCACCCAAACTACGGGACATCACGTGCGCGGCGTTGGTGAATGCCGTGCCGTGTAAAACCGAGCGCCATCCTCGTCATTTCGGATTTGGTAACGACATCGATGATGATGGCGATGTATAAAGACAATTCAAGGGACTACAATACGATACAGGTGAATACATTTCCGTCACTTAAAACATAATTCGTGATGTGACACTCCTTGCTTCAACCCCGGCTTTTTGCCCAGAACGAAGACTGGGCACTTTTGCGCTATTGCTCTACAGTGGTTTCAGTATTTACAGTGCATTTAGTACTGCTTTACACGGTCAATTAACATCCCGCTTTTGCACTCTACTTTGGAGGCTACTATGCGGCTGCTGCAGCCTTGTTTCCTATTGGCGCTATTCTTTACCGTCGTTTCTCGGGTTCGCGCGCGTCCACATGCTTTGGGAAGGCACGTTTCTTCACTTTTTCACATATTCTTCGTTTCGCAATCGTCAAAAACCCTCCCTCTCCTGTGCTGTGCCAAACGCACTTTCCCTAAATTAGGCAAGATTGCTGAGCTCCAAGCAACGAGAAGCATGAGAAAGCACGAAAAAGCACGCTAGCCGTGGGAAAAGGCAGCAAGCTCCATTTAAACGTCCCTAAAAGCGCCCAAGGGACCACCAGAACCACCTAAAACCACTCCAAACCTGGGCAATGGCGTCGCACCAGAGCCAGCATTGTCTACCAAAAACGCCAGCCAAGACCAGTTCACCCTCCACTGCGCCTTCCCAGCAGCCCTGTCGTGTCCCTGTCCATTCTCCATCCAACTCCACTGTATCACCTCCTTCCATCCCTACCTTCCTGTGAGCCTGGCAGTGAGACGACGGCTGAGGTTTCTTCTGGTGCTTCTCTCCCTGTCGAGTCTGTGTCCCAGTCTGTGTCTGTGTTCCCTTTCTTGTCCTTCCTCCCGTCTTGTTCTTTCTTGGCTTTTGTTTCTCGTTTCGATCATCTTCAACATCCATCGACATTGACATCGACGGCGACATTTATTTCGACGAAACGGCATCGACGATCTCGACGACTTCAAAGACATTGACGACCATCCACGACGTCCTTCTTGATACCCCATCATATCCCACCGACATTCCTCCCTTCCTAACTGCCATCGACGATCTTTCCATCGCCCCAACTTGCCATCATGGCCGCCCGTTGGAGCAAACGGCGGTTGACTCTCAGCCTCATCCTCTCCGGCATCGTCGGCCTCTTGTACTTTTCGTCTAAACAGCACTCCAACATCAACTCGCCATGGGGTAACGTCCTGCCACCAGGCTCGCCCCCGCCGCCACCACCGACCGACGCCAATGGCGCACCCATTGCGGCACCTGTCGACGATGGAAAGTTCCACTGGTCGCAGGTCAAGCTGCACCACCCGATCCCCGTCGAGTCCATGAAGCCCCTGCCCTCGCCCAATTCCGTCACGCTCAAGGGCATCCCCAAGATCCAGCACCAGTTCAAGACCGAGTCGGCTGCAGCCCGCAAGGTCCGCCAGGAGCGTTTGGATCTGGTGCGCAGCAACTTTACACACGCCTGGAACGGCTACAAGACGCATGCCTGGCTGGCCGACGAGGTGCGGCCGCTCAAAGGCACGCCCGTGAGCAAGTTTGGCGGCTGGGCTGCGACACTCGTTGATACACTGGACACGCTGTGGATCATGGGCCTGCACGCCGAGTTCCAAAACGCCGTCAATGCCATTGAGCAGATTGACTTCTCCACGACCAGCGCGGACGAAGTCAATGTGTTTGAGACGACCATTCGTTATCTGGGCGGCTTCTTGTCGGCCTACGATTTGTCGGATGGCCAGTACCCCTCGCTGCTGGCCAAGGCCACGGAGCTCGGCGACATGTTGTACTTGGCGTTTGACACGCCCAACCACGTCCCCGTCACCCGCTGGAAGATGAACGACCGCCGCAAGGGCAACCCGCAGACGCCGCACAAGTCGTCGCTCGTGTCGGAGCTGGGCTCCCTGTCCCTCGAGTTTACGCGCCTGTCCCAAATCACCGGCAACTCCAAGTACTACGACGCGATTCAGCGCATCATGGATCTGTTTGAGAAGCAGCAGGACCGCACGCACTTGCCGGGCATGTGGCCCGTTGTCGTTAACGCCGCGGCTGCCGACTTTACGGGCAGCTCTGGATTCACCATTGGCGGCATGGCCGACTCTCTATACGAGTACTTGCCCAAGCAGTTCTTGCTGCTCGGAGGCGCTGTCCCTGCCTACCGCGACATGTACCTCAAGTCTCTGGCCGCCATGAACGAGCACATCTTCTTCCGCCCCCTCGTTAAGAACGCCAAGCCCATCCTCTTCCCGGGTGACAAAAACACCAATGGCAAGCTGCCCGCCGATACCGTGCGCACTGTGCCCAAGGTGCAGCACCTGGGCTGTTTTGCTGGCGGTATGGTCGCTCTCGGCTCGCGCCTGTTTGACCGCCCGGCCGACATGGCCATTGCCGAGCAGCTCGTTGAGGGCTGCATGTGGGCGTATGAGAGTGGTCCCGCGGGTATCATGCCGGAGATTATGACCGTGTCGCAGTGTGCTATGGGCACCGCCAGCGAGCCCTGTGCCTGGAACGAAAAGTCGTGGCTGGGCGATGTCGCCAACAAGCACCGCCCCGGCGGCGCCAATGCCCAAAAGAACGCCGACTTTGATGTCGCCAAGGTCGTCGAGAACCAGCGTCTTGTCCCTGGTGTGCTCAAGTACGACGACCGCCGCTACATTCTGCGCCCCGAGGCCATTGAGAGTGTCTTTATTCTGTACCGCCTGACCGGCGACCCTTCCCTGTTGGACCGCGCCTGGGGCATGTTCGAGTCGATTGTCAAGGTCACCCAGACCAGCATCGCCCACACCGCCGTCGACGACTGCACCCGCCCCCTCGAGACATGGGCCGACAGCATGGAGAGTTTCTGGCTGGCCGAGACGCTCAAATACTTTTACCTCATCTTTGAGGACCCAGAGGTCGTCAGTCTCGACACGTACGTCCTCAACACCGAGGCACACCCTCTGCGGCGGCCGCAGTAGGTAAAACATGGGGTCTGTTGATGTTGTTTTCTTTCTGGGCTTATCTTTCTTCAACAACGGGTTGTTTTGCCTTTATCTCAGGCACGGATATTGTTAGAGTAGCTTGAACTATTTCTCGGCGTTTTTGGGTATATGAATTTGATTTGTACTTTGCGGCTCTGCTTGACTTGAAATGATAACATGCAAGTGTGATATGACTTCTGCATACGAGACCAACATCTCAGCCCTACGAGAAGGAGGCGTATGCGGTCTGTTGGTCATCATTGTGGCCCAGATCTGGGGTAATATTGGCCATTTACCACCAGGAAAGTGTATTTCGGGATGACCCGACTGACGGCATTTCATATCCCATTTCTGTTTGTTATCTTTTGACACTGGGCTACAGTTGCCTTTTTTATCGTATTTGCATTCTGATCTTTTTTCCCGCTGCTTTACCGCATGCTATCGCAATCTTATCTCACCTTCCTCTTTTCCTCTTCTTTACCCGAATTCAAACCTCGGTGACATCATTTCCCTCTAAAACGCGTCGTGGGGACGCTAGCTTGGCTCCATGGGAAATGGAAGAAAAGGACGAAAAATAGTGAGGAGATAAGGGAGACGACAAGTGCAGGGTCCATCTCTTCAGGGCAAGTCGGGGCGTTTCGGGAAAAGATGCGGCCGCTCCTAGGTGTAGAACAGTGTTCTGGGCGCCGGATGCTCGTAAGCGCCGGCTAGGGGAGGCTTTGGGCTTTTGGGGGGCGGCTTTAGGGCGTAGTTAGTCGAGGTCGGTCGCGAAGGCGCAATCGATACGCAGAATTACACCCGCATTTACAGCGTGTATGGCGGCGCATTTACGCGGTTCGGCAATGCAAAGCCGACTTTGCAAGTAAAAACTAGCGCTGAAAGTGCGCCAGGGACGAAAATAATTTTGATTATGAAAAGATTATCTGACAAACGTTAGAAAACGAAAAGGAGAAAAAGAGTCAGACAAAAAAGTCAGACAAAACATAACGTCTACCTGATACACAGAGAGGTGTTATCTAGAGATTATTGATACAGAGGCGAATATTCCAACAGAAGGCTGGCCCGGCGGATGCTCTTATGTCTCTCTACCTCTGACTCTGACGACTTCCCCTCTGACTGTCTCGTTCGCAACTTCCCCATTCGGCAAACTCGCACCTTCCCCGGACTTCAACACTTCTTTCCGTTTTCTGCCATAGCGGCTTCCTCTTTCCACCGCACACCGTTCTCCTTCGTTTTCCTTCCCGCCAAACGTTCTTTCACTTACACACCTCTACGATGACCGCCGGGCTGCTGTCGCGCGCCTTTTGGCGGCCACAGCCCATGCGCCCGCCGCCGGGGCGCAACCTGAGTCAACTCGCGACCAAGCTGCAGTCACAGTCACAACCGTGGGCATCCTTCCGGATACGCTTCAACAACTTCAGTCACAACTTCCAACGGCCACCACGTCGGACACAAACGACACAAGCTTCAAAAGCAGAACAACCACAACAACAACTCCGCGAACCACACACGACCAAAGGCGCGGCCTTACCCGAAGCCGAGACACACAAGAGCCTGCCGTCACCGGGACCACCCAAAGACGACCCCATCCCTTTACCAAGCAACGTCACACCTTTACCGCTTTGGCAGCGTCTGGGACCCTTGACCTGGGCCGCTGACTCGTACGGCCGTGCCCAACGGCGCCGCCCATATGTCACACAGTTGTGCAGTGCATTGGTAATTGCGCTGGCGGCCGATTTCAGTGTCCAGCGCATGAACCGGGATGCTCCGTACGACCCGAAGCGGACTCTGCGGTCGCTGGTGATTGGTGCCATCTCAGCCATTCCGGGTTACAAGTGGTGCGTAGCAGGCAGACAAATATCTCCCCGTACATTTTCATCTGCTAACATGCATTCAGGTTTGTCTACCTTGCACACAACTTCAACTACAGCTCGCGCGCCCTCTCCCTCTTGACCAAGGTCTCCATCAACCAAATCGTGTTTACGCCCATCTTCAACACGTACTTTTTCGGCATGCAGGCGCTGCTGGCCGGCGAGTCCCTGCAGCAGTCGTGGGCGCGTGTGCAGCAAACCGTGCCCGTCAGTGTGGTCAACTCCCTCAAAGTGTGGCCGGCCGTGACGGCCTTCAGCTTTACGTTTGTGCCGCTCGAGTACCGGAGCATCTTTGCTGGTGTCTTTGCCGTCGGTTGGCAGACGTACTTGATGTTCTTGAACCGCAAGGCGGAAAAGGCCGAGGAGACTGGTGGTGACGATGTGCCGGCCAAGGCTACGGCAATTGTCGAGCAGGCAGCAGAGAAGGCTAGCATTGCTGCGCCAGCGGTTGCAGCGTCTCTCGTTGCCAAGCCGTGAGAGCTGACTGGCAGCTACTTGACAAACATGTCAACACGATTTACGTTTTAATTTTCCTACATTTTCTCTGCCTCATAGAAGCTTTCCTTTGTTAAAATCATATAGACAATAGACTTGACAGCATTTTTCTATCATGTTTGGGATATTTTTATTTTCACCTGATATTGTTTTGAAATTTGTGTACATAATGTGATGACACGAAACTTGACATCCACCCACAACACTATTACGAGCTCTATGATATCTAGTTTAAGACAAGCCAACCCTTTTAATTAACAGCACATCTAGAAAGTCATAATGAAATCAAAATTCCCGATTTATCACTGTCTTGTTCTGCGTCCTTTGTCGCTATGTTGATGTCACGTGCTATCTCAGTAAGAGTCACGTGAATTAAAGCCGCAAAAAATCGCGTTCCGCGATAGCTTCGTTACCTCAGCCGAGCTTTGTTTTAGCTGAGTCCGTTCCTCCGTAGAAGCTATCCCTGTCATCACCGTCGGCCATTGGCGTTTCGTTCGTTCATTATTCGCCAACCAAACCTGCCGTATTCTATAACGGACAATATGGCTCCCCTCATCCTCCGTGTGCGGCCGTCACTGGCGCCCGTCTTGCGCCCGGCGCGCATTGCCCGGCCCAGCTTTGTTTCAATGAGAAGCAGATACTCGACAGTGCCCACGACTCCCGGCCCTGCAAAGCCGGCTGCGACGACGACTGATAAAACGACGCCCACGACACCCGGTCCTGCCACCCCTGGTTCCGCGACGTCGGCTGCACCTCTGACGACGCCGACTGCGACGACAACTCAGACGACGACGACGCCGGCGCCCACGACTGCCTCGGCCGATTTCGTCAAGTCTTCCGCATCGACTGCTGATACTGCTGCCGAGATTGTCGATAAGGTGTCCAACACCTCCGAGACCGTTAAGACTACGACAACAGATGCCACTGAAGCTGCCAAAGCTACCAAGGCGACTGCGGAAAGCGGAGCACACAAGATTGCCGAAGGTCTCAAGTCCGCGACAGCCCATGCGTCCGAGACGATCAAGGAGACAATCATGACTGCCGAGAATGAAGCTGCTAAGTTCGCCACCAATGTTGCCCCCAGTGAAGTGTCCAAGGCGGCCGAGACTGTCAAGGCCAAGGCTGCCTCTGCTGCCGAGACCGCTGAGATTGTCAAGGAGACGACTGCCTCTGCTGTCAACGAAGCTACCAAGACTGCGACCAACACTGCCTCGACTGCTGCCGCTGACGTCGCCAAGTCTGCGGCGAAAACGGCTGCCAAGTCTGCCGCCACACCCTCGACCCCCCCTCCTCCTCCTCCCCCGGCTCCCGCACCGGCTGCTTCGCGTGGCGGCTCCTCAAGCGGTGGCTCTGGCATTCGCACTGCTGCCTATGCCACCGCCCTGGGCGCCACTCTCTTTGCCGTCTTTTTGTATGGCACCGACACCCGCGCGTCTGTCCACCGTTGGATCGTGCCGCCATTGATTCGGACTCTCTACCCCGACGCCGAGGACGCCCATCACATTGGCACTGAAGCGCTCAAGGTCCTGTACAGACTCGGCCTGAACCCCAAGGACCGCACCGACGACATTCGCACAAACATCCTGGAGGGCAAGGCGTTCGAATACCCTCTGTGCAACCCCATTGGTATCTCGGCCGGTCTCGACAAGGACGCCGACATTCCTGATGCTCTCTTTGACTTGGGCGCCGCTGTTGTTGAGGTCGGCGGCTGTACGCCCCGCCCCCAGGCCGGCAACCCGAGACCGCGTGTGTTCCGCGTGCCTAGCGTTGAGGGTCTTGTCAACCGCTACGGCCTGAACTCGATTGGTGCAGATGCCCTGGCCTCACGGCTGCGCACCCGTCTACGGTCGTTTGCCCGTGCTCACGGCTTCACGGAGGCCGATGTCCTGTCGGGCAAGGCCGGTGTCCCCGTCGGCTCACTGAAGGAGGGCAAGATTCTGGCCGTGCAAATGGCCAAGAACAAGGACACGGACGAGCACGATGTGGCTGCTGTCGCCCAGGACTATGTCTACTGTGTGCGCCGTCTGGCGCCCTATGCTGATATTCTGGTGGTCAACGTCAGCAGCCCCAACACGCCCGGTCTGCGTGACCTGCAGGCGGTTGAGCCTCTGACTAAGATTCTGGCGGCCGTGGTCGACGAGGCCAAGAAGACGGCCGCACCCTCGTCGAGTGCGGCTGCCCACACGGCTGCCGTCGAGTCCGGCCTGCAGACCTTGCGCGCCCGCGCACCCCGCGTCATGGTCAAGGTCTCGCCCGACGAGGACGAGGACGCCCAGATTGACGGCATCGTCGAGGCCGTCTTTGCCAGCGGTGTCGACGGCATTATCGTCGGCAACACCACCAAGCGGCGCGACGGCCTCGTGCCCGAGAAGCTGCGTCTGCGTAGCAACGAGCAAGCCAACCTGCACGAGACGGGCGGTTTCTCGGGCCCAGCCATGTACGACCGCACGCTGGCCCTTGTTGGCCGGTACCGCCAGCGCCTGGACGAGCAGACGCAGAGTCTGCCCGCGGGCACGGAGCGCAAGACCCTGTTTGCCTCAGGTGGTGTGACCAACGGCGACCAGGCGTTGAAGCTGCTGAATGCGGGCGCCAGTGTGGCGATGCTGTACACGGGTCTGGTGTATGGTGGTGCGGGCACGGTGACGCGGATTAAGGAGCAGATGCGGTTGCAGATTGGCGAGCCGGCCCCGAAGGCTTTCGCCGCGGCGACGCCGGTGATCGAGACCAAGGAGACCAAGGCATAAACGAGTGTGGGCGTGTAGATATCATGTTTTACCAATGTATTAATGTTAGATTTCTTTTGTTTGTTTTTCTGTCTATTTTATTTGTTTCATCTAGAACAAGAGTACAAAATTTTAAAAGCTTTCCATTTTCGTCCCCTGGACCAGCAATACTCGAACGCTTCTCTAATTCCAGCCAAACCACCCCAACACACCTTTGGAAGGCTCCTCGACGAACCCATTCTAGCGCAGATTCGCCATGGCCTCGTCAACCACCTTTTTCATGATGGCGACCGCCTCTGCATCCTCGGGGTCCTGGGACCGCCCGCCGCGCGTGTTCTACTTGTGCTCCGCAATGGCCGCCCGCAGGTAGAGCAACGCGTCGACAAAGTACTCTGTGCGCCACAGCGCCAAACCCATTTGCCTATTGAAGCTAGGCGGGCCAAACGCATCGGCGACCACCTCGCCCGTCTCTTTGTTCCGGAAGGTGCTCTGGCGGCAAAGACCCTCCTCAGTGTACAGGTCACGGGTGAGCAGCAAGCGCTGCAGTGCCAACTCCAGTTTGCTCTGTTGTTGGGCCTTCGCCGTAGCCCGGGGAAACAGGCGGAGCTGAGCACGATGGGCGTCGGGCGTCGGACACGGCGATGGCGGTCTTGTTGCCGTTGGTGCAGGAGGCACACTGGCAGGCGAAGCCAAATCGCTGGTGCAGCAGAGCCTTACAAGCATGGAAGCTGCCGGCGTTGCTTGCCTCGATGTCTAAGTCTGCTGTTAGTGTTGTTGTAAGGTTTAATTTCGGCAAAGGAGTGGTTGACTTACAGCTAATGGTCAGTTCTTCACACTCCCGAATGTCACGACGGGCCCAGAATGCAATAGTCATGGCTTTCGGATCCAACGAGAGGACGAGGCTGTAATAATGTTAGCATGATGATGATCTTGGGGTGTACTACTTTCGTTATGGGAAAAATATCATGATACTCACTTGGGCTCGCAGTCATGGTTAAATCTCTGTTACAAAGTTAGTACCTGCTCAATTTTCTTTCGTTTTGCGGATGGACGACTTGACCTACCGAAGCCGTTGGAAACAGAGCCTTGTAGGCAAAGTCGTTCATCTGGATCGAGAATGCATTGCCCGCAAACATCTTTTTCTCCCGCCACCACGCCGGCTTGCCGTCATTGCTGTACCGTCTTGCATCTGCTTCGTGCAGGCTCGCTTTGACCGCAGCCAGGTTGGTGTCACGCTCGGCCTTGATTTGTGTGACAGCCACCTCCATGGGGTCGGTGCTGTTGGGGTTCGGCACTGTGTCGATGGCCTGGTAGTGGGGATGATGGACAGCGTCTCCCGGAGATGCTGGCCCACAGGGCCCCGCTGGTTGCGCACAGCCATCGGCAAAACGCACACCTTTCTATGTGTTTTTTTTTTCTAGAAAAATGCCAATGACCAACTTCTAACAGAAACCCTCTAGGCGTGAATCTTATCGAGTTTGCTATTTGAAACTGTTGCCAGTAGATTCAAATATCTCCCGACATTCTTTTTGCTTGGGTTGTCACGTACATGAAAATGACGTCAAAAGGGGCATCCAAATACACCAGTGCGTTTAGTCGATTCGCACACCACATAACTTGATTATGCTGAAGTCTATTATGTAAGTAAGAGTTTCAATTTTGTATGTAAAAATATATGCATGTTTTCCACTGAGTGTTTTTGAGACTGCTCTTTCCAAAGGGTTGCACACTAGCCTGGCTATCTCTTCCTTCTTCCTCTTCCAGCCTCGTCTCTCTCTCTTCCAGTAG
>JANSLP010000539.1:0-12987 GCA_029298735.1 Ophiostoma sp. CBS 140.51
CTACACGGCAGGTCAAAGACAGACAAAGAGACATAGACAGAGACAGGCGTGGCGACACAGACACACAGAGTACACAGACAAAAATCACAGCTGGCAAGTAAATTAGCATAAAAACGAATCAAACTACAGTCATAAAGAACAGGATATAGTTAGAGATATGAGCTTCAATTCTTTGCTGCTGTCTGATTGAAACTTTCACGACATTGAACTTTATTCAAGTGTGCTATCGTGGCCGTATTAGAGCCTTTCTACCCTATAAACGAGGCTGGACCGACATAATTCACACTGTCGTGATAGCACGCATACCCATCGTCGAGGTGTACTCAACTGTAGAGGTTGTCACCCGTATCACGGAGCCTTCTGTATGTTGCGTTATTTATTGGAATCTTGCGACATTTTATTTCTTCCACCAAAGTATCAAAACGTATCACAATATCGCACACGGACAACGCTCAACTATGCTTGCCCACGGCGAGGGCATCATTATCACAATCACAAAGGATCACAGTTGTTGTTGGTGCTCCAAAACTGAGTTGTTCATCTTTGCGAATCTCGCTTCATTACAAACGTGCATCATACGTGCTATACTAAAATGTCATTACACATGATCCTATGATCCTCCTTTTATCCTCCAGATTTTTGATTTTTAGTTTTACTTGTTTATAAGATGTTCTCGTTTATGCCGACGTGATCGACTCCGGGTTGCGCTTGTTCAGCGGGATGGGAGCATTGATCTTGCTGGCACGGCGGCGCTCGAGGTAGCCAGTGCGGCGCTTGCGGGCGTAGATGAAGAAGCCGATAGCCAGAAGAGCACCAGCACCGGCAATGGAGCCGACAGCAATACCAGCCTTGGCGCCAGCAGACAGGCCGCCGCTCTTCTTCTCGGTGGTGTTGTCCGATGAGGAGCCCGAAGAATCAGACGAGGCGGTAGTGGTGGCCGCGCTGTTACCCGAGCCGGTGGTGGTGGCAGTGGTGGCAGCGCTGCCGGCGGCCGTCGTCGACGACGAGCCCTCGCTGTTGAAATCGGCGGCGGTCACGTTGAAGCAAGGGACCGAACCAGTGAAGTCCTCGTCCTCGACAAACGTGATGTCTGCGCAGGCATAGAAAGTCTCGTTCTGGTTGTTGTTCTCGCCCTCGTAGACAGCCCAGTACTGCAGCTGGATGGTGGCGTTGGTGCCGGCCTTGACAGACGACGGGATGGGGTCGATCTTGTAGCACTGGTGGCCGGGGAGGACCTCGGTGACGTTGTTGACGACCTGCTCCTGGAACTCTGTCTGGCTGGTTGGGTCTGCACACAGCGTAGCAGGCAGGTCAGTACGGCAAGCACTTTATAAAGCATGATTTCAGCTACGCCGGGACATACCGTTCGTGAAAGCAACGTAAAAGGCAACCTTGTAGGCCTCGTCGGCGATGGACAGGGCAACGGAGCCCTGGGACAGAGGGTACGAAGTGCGGTTGACGACGCCGTCGGAGCTACCGCAGGGGCCCTGGTTGTCGGCAGCGGCGGACCAGCTGCGGTCATCGGGCCACAGGAAGGCGACGGGGCCCATGATGCTGCCCTCGTCGCCGTCACCGTGAGCGGCCCGGGCCACGCCGGCCATGGCGAGGCTGGCCGTAACCGACAGAATGGTGGAGAAACGCATTGTGTGTGTGTGTGGAGGGTATGAAGAGGAATGAAAAGAGAGAAAATAAAGAAAAGGAAGCGTCGGGAATGGGTATAAGACGCAGAGGAGGAGGATTGTAATATAGGAATATAGGACGAGTCCAAAGTATGTGATGAGATGCAGAAAAAGGATGCAAGACCGGATGGCTGTGGCTGGCCTGTCAAAGTTATATAGACCGACGATCAACGGGGTCAACAGACGATGGATACGAAAACAAGTGAAAAAAATAGTCAATAACTGACAAAAAGGGAGCCAGAGTAACAAAGTGGGACACAAGGAACCATGCGGAACTGTAAAGATTTTGTTTGGGTGATGGGTGGCCAACTCGGAGGAGGGAAAAAGAAGGCTGGGAATGATACAAAATAGCATAGACCCAAAAGCCAAATACGTGGAAAAAAAATAGAGGGACGACAAGAAAAAGGAAACGACCAAGATGGGGGGCCAAGAGATACCAGAAAACAAAACGAGAAAAAAGGAAAGCGAAGCAAAATAGGCAAACGAAGAGGCGAGCGGAACAAAATCGAGCAACCGGGTTGGTCCTCTCATAGACTCATCCAACTCGGTCGTCGGCATCAGATAGGGCCATGTGCGCCATGTGCGCCAAAAGGGCGGGAGAAACCCGTTCTCAGTATCACTGACAAAGTTGCCTGACTTGGGAGACCTCGGGCATCCTTTCTCTTTCCCTCGTTCGTTACTTCATCTGTCTCTGGACCCAACCACCCACAGTTATCCATTTCTTTGCCAAGATCCTTGGTCACAAAAATAAAAGAGGGACACTAAGAACACCAGGAAGAAAAAGGGAAGTCAAAGCTGTCCAGGTCGACCCAAGCAACTACTTTGAAGGATGCATGTCGCCGCATCGCCGCATGGGGCGGGAAATGGACGATGGACTGTGGACGTGGGTACGGGATCATGCTGGAAGAGAAAGTAGGCCAAAGAGAAGCAAAAACCCACTGGGACATAAGGGAAATGCAATACGTGATAAGAACGGTCTCTGGGTGGCCTGTTCTTTCCACTTTTCGCTCGGGATGGGTGGTTCTGGATTGCCCGTCTTGGGTGGTGATGGGATGGGTTGCTTTTGCCAAGACAATAAGACAAGAGAAACCGACCAGAAAAAAGAAAAAAAGAGTAAAAAAATACCAAAAAGGACCCAAAAAGTGACAAAGAGGGTGCACGAGTGCCAAGAAGCACTTGTGGAAGGCGTGGAGAGAGGGGCCCCATCTGGTGTTGCGTTGTTAACGGTAGGGAAGGTGGGAGTAAGTGTTGAATGTGATTCACTTTATCTGATGAAAATGTTTTTTTTTTCTTTCTCTTTGATTTTTGATTTTTGATTTGGAGTGTTGCTTACAGTTACAACGGACGTCAAGAATATTGTGCACATTGGACACACATTGGACGAGGCTATCACAGACGCACATGAAGACGAAATAACCTTAAAGTTAGAATGCGAAAGCACGAGGTGTTGTTTACGTGTGTACGTAGTTCTGCTGGAAAGGGCAAAGGGACTGATCAGTGTGAGCAGCTGCGTGGCTGCAAGGACTACTAACTACGAGTACGAAGTATGAGTACTACTTCTCCATGGAGGAGAGAATCTGATAAAACGAGCGGAGCAGGAGGTGACTCCTAAAGAGAGGAGTGGCCCGACTCTGTGCCATAATCAGATCCGGCGGGTGGGACTCTTTTTGGCCTGAGTGGGCGAGGGTGGGCGAGTGGACGACAAGTGGAGTGGACTATGGTGGACCACCATCCACCACACAGGCGACGATGAAAAGCACGAACAAAAACTAACGAATGCACGCGCTGAAGACGATGTCTTGTTTAGGATAGGCTGGCTGCAGAAAAGTCTTGGCCGAACCAAAGATACAAGGTAAAACAGGGAAGGAGAACTTGGGAGCGGAAGGAGGTCGGCTGAATGCGGCCGCCAGAGGTAGGCTGGATACCAGAGCAAAACGGGGACTGGTGAAAGAGACCATCGCTTGTAACGCCGAGCGAGGAGAGTGCGGAAACCGAGCAGAGTGAAGATGGGGTAACAGTGTGTCATGGACCTCGTGGGAGAGAGGAGAGTGGTATTGATCTGTTGGTCCTTTGCGTCGTAGTGGAAGAACATGGAAGTGGTTGTTTGGAAAAAGAGCTTCGTTTTCTGTGAATTTGACAACAATATGAAATTGCTTCTAACAAAGTGTGAAGAAAGAATATTTTGTGGCTTGACAGAAGTCCTTGGTTGTGATATAAGCGATGTGATGAGGGCTGAGAAGCTGTGGGAGATGTGCAGGCGTTGGAGGTCGGGAGTGTGGGCGAGCGGGAATAGACAGTGGAAGCTGGAAGAGAGTCTGAGCGATACCGGGAAGCGAGGCCGAAGCGACCAGGGCCAAGGAAACAGGGCCAAGCAGCAGACCCAGAAGGGCCAAGCTATCAAGGCCAAGTCATCTGGCAAGAAAACCATCTGGGGCTAAGCACCTGTCACCCACTGCTGTCCCTCTTTTTTCATCGTGCCGTCTGTCCGGGCATCTCTGGGCATCTCTGAGCAGGCTTGGTCTGTGTCTCTTTTTCCTCTCATGTTGTCTTCACCTCAAAAAGGTCCTTTTCTCCCACCTTCCCCGGCAGGAAGGTGCCCCTTGATGGATCTCTGGCGACGGGGGGCGGGGGGAGACAAGTTGAATATATCGTCATTTTTGATAACTTGCTGCCTGCTCATTCTGTGCAAACCAACAGGGTGCGCAACCGGAGCACGGTCCCTGCGTTTGCGACGACACATTGCGCGTCCTTGATGTTTACGATGCGCCAGCGTCCTGCAGGTGACTCAATTCGACACTTGCGGTGAGGAAGAAGGCTGATAATGAGATAGCAAGAGTGCAAAGGCACAAAATCATCAAGACGAAATCAACGAGCAGGAATAACAAGAGGAGGTTGGCTTTTCCTTCGTAAGTACGTTGCATGGCTGCGGTTTGTTTGCAGCAAAATAATGTATGACAGAGGACGTCCGTCGGTGCTTTCGATCGCCGATGTCGTAGAAAAACAAGGTAGGGAAACAACGAAGGACTGTGGAACTGCCCCGACCCTGTGTCCTCGTGGTCAGAGAGGGATTTGCACGCAAAAAAGGGCCGCATCGGCGGGCACTTCCGAAGTAGGATGGTGGAAAGTAGTTGGCTCGGCGAATGGGCCGTCGAGTGATCCGCTGAAAGATCTCCACTGAACGAGCCCTGCAGTTGTCGCTGTCGTGATGCATAATGAGTTCGTGGTCTTTGATGCCTTGATCTGATAATCTTAATCTGATAAAGTTTTGCTTGATCCAATTTGATCTGATAAAAATTGATCAGCACGAAAAAGGTACGAAAAAGGGCTCAATGGGTGGATGGGGCTCTAATACGATCACATCGCGGGCCACGGCTCACGGCATTGTCGACTGGGGCCATTTTACGCCGACTTTGGAGCTTTATTTGACAAGGGCTCACCGACGTTCTGGGTCAATGGCCGAAATGAACAAAACGACGTGGGTTATGGCCTCCGTGGGGTGAATGTCGGAAGACAAAAAAAGAGACAAGTATTGTTGCAGTATTTCCGCGCAACGGAGAAAGAAAAAGGGACAAAGGAGAGACAAAGGAAAGAGAATGCCACGGGCAGATTCACGGATCAGTCGGCGTCTGTTTTTGGCTGTCGGCTTCTTATTTTTTTGTGTGCGCGCCATCTTATTTTTTCTTTCTTTTGGCCTCTTATTTTCGTCCCTGTTCTTCTCTTTTTCGCGAGGTTTGCATGGGTCGCCTTGGCAAAGCTCCATTGGCTGTGCGGTTGCTCGACATGAGTGGCTGAAGCTGGGAAATGGAGCACATTTGGAGCACATTGGAGACAAAATGTGGGCGGTTGTGGTGAAGTTTTCGTTATCTGATGGAAAGTGGACACTCTTGTTTTCCCTTTTTGAAGGAGGAAAGAAAAGGTGGTGTGGGGCCACTGTGTCCATGAACAGCTTAGGCAGTTCTTGAGTTGAGGTCTGGCGGTTCTTGGCTTTTTGAAAAGGATGAAGGGACTTGCGAAGGGGTGGTGGGTTTGCGGCAAATATGGAAAGGAGGACAACCTCATGACAAGAAAAAAGAAAACACAGAAACGGAGGAAAGAAAAATCAAAATGAGACAAAAGCAAAGAACAAAAAGAAGGCTCGTAAAAGTGGGTGGCTACTGTCTTCTCATCTCGCAAAGAGAAAGGGGGCTGGTATTTCTTTTCCGTTTGATCTAATCTTATCAGATCATCAGACAAGCAGAGAAACGAACGACATCATCAACCGCCGCCGAAAATCGCCAGGGTGGGCTGGTCCATACGACACTAACCTCCCTGTCGCCCACCCCATCGCACCCACTTTCATCGTGCGCCCCTCCATTTTTCTTTTCTCTTTCTCTTTTCATGCTTTTCTTGCCTCCTCCCCACCCATAAACCTAGCTGGCTCTATTTCCTTCGTGGGTTAGGTCGCTATTCTTGCAAAGAAGTTACCTAATGCAAGACGGAGAGAAGGTGTGAGAAAAGAGGAAAAGAGAGTACGGGAGATGGGAGAAGAGGAAAGAAGGCCGTAGACGATACTCCGAGATCGCAGTCTTGGGAAAGCAGTTGCCGAAGTCAGACAGCCCAGTCGGCAACAAAGGCGAGGAGTGAAGAAGGAGGAAAGCAAGAGTATTGGATGAGAGGCATCTTCATCACCGTATTGTTTATTACAACACCATCTTTTTCACGGTGATTTGTTGATAAATTTAGAGCCCAAGAACATCCACTCTGATCTGCACCCAATGTGGCAGTTCAATTGTGAAGAGGGATCATCGTGGGATGCAATGGCCTAGCCAAACCGATGATCGTTTTGCTCGTCTTCCCCAAGGTAACGGACAGACGGTTCTGGGGTGTCTTTGTCGATGGATGTATGTGTACTCAGTAGAAGACGGAGACGGAGGAAATACGGAACATTGTTGAATTCTTGGTTGCTGCTGTACCGACCGGTTCCAGTGCCCTTGCCGACCCTTTATCCACACTCCAGAGGAATCACATCGCTTACAGAGTGGGGTCCCTCGTGGACGAAAAGGACAAAAGACGAAAAAAAGAAAGAGGAAAAAAGAAAAGAGAGCAAAACGGTTAGGCCAGGCTTGGCCGGGGCAGGCAAAGTTGAAGAAGGCGAGCAACCATGTTGTCAACGAGCCACAGCTGGGGCACTGGACGATGGACAATGGACCTGGAAGACTTGCACCGGCCACACCCACTTGGCATGCCAAGCATATTGGGTGGTAGTGGTACTTCATGACTCTTGCCAGAATTGTACTTTCTGTTCTTGTCACTTTGGTTGCATGTCCGTGAAGAAAGAAGCTCCCTAGCCTGCATCCTAGCAACCCATGCCTCCCATCTCGTCCTTTTCTTACCCGTGAATTCCGTTTTCCGTTCTTTTGCGCTGCAGCCGCTTGCAACACCCCTGCTTGATGGGAAGCTATCTACAGCGCCAATGCAGGTTGCCAGGCTGCGTGCATACGGCGTCCTCATACGAAGTCGACTCAAAGAGAAAGAGCCGCTTTCACGAAAGGACCATCCAGAATAGGAAAAAGACATTGGATGATATTTCTTGATTTTGTTGCATAAACCCCGAAAAGACATCCAGGTACTTTCGTATGCAGAGCTCCACCTGCCTTTTTTACCTCGATTTCTTGAATCTAGACGTACCCGCGGAGTCCGCAGTACACGTTAAAGATTCGCACATTCGATTAAGAGGAGAAGTAACAAACAAACAAAGGTGAGTGAAGCAGAAAAACTCAAAAGGCACACGGCACCTTGCCCAAAACGGATCACAAAATCATGCAGCCCAAACGGCGAGCAGCGGCTACGGAGGAACATCCTGTGGAGCATATCGTCCATTGGCGGATCGTCCATCGCCCACCCTCCACAAACATGCACGATAGACCCAAAAGACCCAGAGGACCTAACTTGGTAAGAGTCACAGCGGCTCATGATGGCTGCTGCTACTCAGTAAGATTATTATTGGAAAAAGCTTGCCCCCCTAAAAATATTGAAATAGGGGATGACGCATGCGCCAAGGCGGCGGACCGAGCAGCTCATTTTGCAAAGGGGACGTTAAGAAAGTGAAGAAAGTAAAAGGAGGAGAAAAAAGAAAGTTAAGATGTCCATGGAAGCTAGCTTTAGAAGGCTTTGGGACAAACGAGAGGGCGCGACTGTGGCAAACGAGATTGGAAAGGATCTAGACACTGCAAGCTGGCACACAAGCCGCAGACCAGTTGCTCGGATGGAGAAAAGAGATGGAGCAAGAGAGACCCTCTCGTAGGGAAACGGGAAATGCGCACGTTCTTGCAAGTTTCTTTCTCAGCAGAGCTCTCCACCCGCCAGTGCACACCTAGAGCTGTCTACATGCATACTTGGAGACTTGAAGTCTTGGGAGCTCCCCTTGTTCCTGGTGCCCCCACATGGCTTGCTTTTTTTCTGTTTCTGGGTTGTGTGTAGTCTGCCCAGCCCAGCCAGACCAGACCAGACGTTTACCTCTCCCAGACACTCCGGCTGCTGGACACACCCCGGCCGGAAGCCATCTTTGCATTGGCTTTGTTGTGGTCTGTGGTCCTTGCTTTTGGTCGTAGTCCCAGGTTCCCGTTCTTGCGTTGCTTGCGTACGACGTGCCCAGACTGGAAACTGGGTCTTTTGCTGGGTCCTGACTGCCTTCCTCCTGCCGACCTGTCTGCAGAGATATAAGCTCGTCGTCTCGGCGTCTTTCATGTGCTTTTTTCTTCTTCTTCTCTTCTCTCTTTCTTTTCTTCATCACTCACAGAAAACTCCAGCCTTCACCAGCTTTCAACTTCAACCTTTCAACCTTTACACTCGTTAAGCACTTTGTTCTTTCCAAACACTCGCTTTCAACCCCCACCCTACGAATCAAAATGGTTGCTTCCAAGGTCCTCGTCGGCTCCGTCATGGCTGCTGGCGCCTCTGCCTCGCTTGTTTCCCCCCTGATGGCTGGCATCCGTGCCCGTGCTGATCTGTCCCCCGGCTCGCCCCTCTACAACTGCCACGACAACTGCGGTAAGTTTTCTTTTGTCCTCGCTGCGCTCACTTCTTCGAGAAGAACGTAAACTCGCTTCGCTCGTTCACGTCCTAACTCTTTTTAGGCCAGGCCATCCTTGAGGTTCAGGCCGTCTCCAGCGTCTGCAACGACAACGTCTTCCTCACGGACTACGACAACTGCCTGCAGTGCGCCGGCCCGGACAACGGCGACATCTGGAAGTACTACGGCGACTCCCTGACCTCCGCCGCTGCTGCTTGCGGTCTGGCCACCACCCCCGAGGCCGGCTCCCAGGCTGCCGTTGGCACTGCCCTGCCCGGTGGTGCTGGCTCCGGCGCTTCGTCGTCCGCTGCCGGTGCTCCCTCGTCGGCCCCCGCCGTCGCCACTTCGTCGTCGGCTCCCGCTGCCGCCGCTTCGTCGACCAGCGCTGCCCAGGCCGGCTCGTCGGCTGCTGGTAGCCCCGCTGCCTCGTCGGCTGCGTCGTCCCCCGCTGCGGCCGCGTCTTCTGTGAGTGCCCCTGCTGATGGTGGTGCCGCTTCGTCCGCTGCCGGTGGTGCTGCCTCCAGCGCTGCTGGTGCTGCTTCCAGCGCCGCCGCCGGCGGTCATGGCTCCGCTTCCGCCTCCGCTTCGGCCGCTGCCTCGGCTGCTGCTTCGGCCACTTCGGGCGCTGCTGCCAAGCCCACTTCGGGCCATGGTTCTTCCAACGGCACTGCTGCCGGTACCGGCTCGTCCAGCGGCACCACCGTATGTCCCCCCAGACCCCTCTACCCTACTTGAATTTGTTCCATGCTAACGCAACATTTAGTCCGCCCCCTCGTCGGTTGTCACTGCTGGCGCCAGCATGCGCTCGGTCGCTGCTGGCGTTGCCGGTATCGTCGCTTTCGGCGCTGCCTACGTCCTGGCCTTCTAAGCCAGTGCGCAGTTTATTCCCGTCTCTCTCGATGCGTCTCTGAATAGGGTGTAATATGTGTGACTTCAGTCGCATAACAAAATCTATCTCCCTAGGAGGGCATTAGCTTGCCCTCTTTCGTTAATTTTGTTCTTCTCTTACCAAATACTTCTAATTTTTCCAAAAGGGGTTTCACTGTCTTTTCTCTTGATCCGGTTGTATATTATTTATTACTTATTGATTTTTAACGGCTGTTATTGAACGTTTCTTTCTCGTACAAACCTCATTTCATCGTAAACATGTGAACATTAATGAAGGGTTGTTGGGTCTGTCCTTCCATCTCCTGTCAAGACCCTTCCATGAACCAAATGTTGGCCGCAAGACCCTGGAGTTCCTCCCCTGTCAATATAATGTTGCGCTCCGGTGTGCCAAAGGATTTGACGGGAGAAAAGAGGAAACACTCTCGGAAGCCGATACTCAGAGGCGCGCCAATGACTTCAAAATTCGCTGGGTCTTTTTGCGCCTCGGCGTCGGCAGCACTGAACAACGTCTGCGAACCGTCTTTGCATTTCCACTTGATGATGACGGTCTGAAGGAGAGTTGGAACGCCAAGGGCGACTCGGCCGTCGCGCGATTGCCACTTTTCAATCCAAATCTGCTTGTCTTCACTCAAGGGGAACATTTTCAGGAGCACCACAACGTGGACATCGCGGCCGCTCTCATTGAACCAAAAGTCCTTTTTGAGGCGCAAGTCTGCCAGGGACATGCTGTGGCCCACCTCAGCCACAATCGTCGGCCAGGCATCGTCTCCACCGCGGCCAAGTTTCGGTTTGCCAGCCACATCGGGCTCGCCAGTGTGCCCGGACCAGCCGACCGACGTTTGGTTGTGTGGAAACCTGGCAGCACTGGCAGCATTGGTAGCACTGTCGACCCATTCCTACTGAGTCGTAAGGCCCATCTTGTTGATGCTTTCTCCAAAGGCAAGTTTGAGCGCGCGGGTGGCCATTTCGTGCGGCCCTTCAAACAAATTCGCAAGGACACGCTGTTGGCCAGCAATGTAGTGGAGCCGAGAGCGACATTCGCGGAAACGGCAGACATTTTCAATGTCGACAAAGCCGAGCAGTGGCACATTAGTTATGCTGAGGCCATCGCCGAGAAAAAATTCATCTTGGAGCATTCCGACAACGGCATAGGCGTCGGTGAAATTTATTTCGGGCGTTGGGAGGTCATGTGGAAGGGGTGGCATCACTTCGGGCATTGGTATGCCAAGCTCTTGAGCTGTCATGGTTGGAGAGGTCGTCTGGGGTGTTTGGATGGTTGTTAGGTTGCATTGTGAAGAGAATCAAGAGGACAGGAACTGTGGTTAAAATTGGATTTTGCATTTTATTGTTTGTTTTCGTAACAAATGTGTCAAAATGCATCATGGGAAGGTACGACTGACGATGTTGTTGTCGTCGTGGGTCGGCGAGACGCCAGATGACTAAGCTGAGCGACTAGACCCACTTTTCGAAAGCTCACCAATTTGGAGCTTCACCGCGTTTCAGGGGCCCCAACGCGTTATCGCGATAACCAGCTTGTCGTTTGTCACGTTCGACGACAACGACTTCCTTCACCACAAACCAAACGACCCCATGTGGTCCACACGCGCTTCACGATGTCACGAAGAGCCGTGAAAGGAGAATACATTGAGACGGTAGGTTCCACAACTTTGCACACACTGTCAACAGCTTCCCTGACGACCTCTAGGACACCGGCAATAAAGTCTCCCGCAAGGCCACGCTCGTCGGCACGCAAAACATTATCCTCGGTGGCAAGAGCGTCATCCAGCAGGATGTCATGATCAGGGGTGATTTGGTGCGCTCCCTTCCGGCCAGCGCAAGCGGCAGCAGCGGCTCTTCTGGCGCCTCCTCTGGCAACACCGCCATCTCGATTGGCCGCTACTGCTTTCTGAGCCGCGGCAGCTGTCTGCGCCCGCCCGGCCGCCTGTGGAAGGGCGTCTTCTCGCACATGCCGCTGCGCATGGGCGACCACGTCTTTGTCGGCGCGGGTACGACGGTCATGGCCGCCTCGATTGGCAGCCACGTGCATTTGGGCGCCAATGTGGTCGTGGGCGATTTCGCCATCATCAAGGACTACGTGCGCGTGCTCGACGGCACCGTGATCCCGCCCAACATGGTGATTGCGAGTTTCAGTATCGTGGCGGGCCAGCCTGCGCGAGTGGTGGGGGAGCTGCCGGAGGGCGGGACCGAGGCCTTTGAGCTGCGGGAGCTGTACAAGACGGTAGGCAACAATCCGCAGCCGATGCAGGTGTAGGGTGGGGGGACGACGACAGACAGAGATGGTCGATGACGATACACGACACAAGCCTACCCCAGAGAAGATTGCGGGACAACGACAAGATGACGGAGAAAAGGAAACGGCAAGAGTCGAGAAGGATGGCTACGGCAGACATTCAGTGGAGAAGGCCAAGGGCGAAGGCCATGGGCTAAGGAAGACGATAACAACAGAATACTATATGACATCGAGCATTGAAACAATCTAGGTATTTTCGTTTCCACTTTGGCTACCCAGTTTCCATCATATTCCCCGTCTCTGGGCTTGATCTTGACCCTTCTTCTGGGCATCTGGGCACGCGTGCGCGTGAGTGATTAATATCTTGGCCGCGATCTTACTGGATAAAAGGCAGATGAAAAGAAGATGGAGGAACGAGATAAACACAGCCTGCAAGGAGGCAAATGACAGACACTTCTCAACATTGCCCGACAGGAAAGTCCCAACAAGGAAGGCCATGCAAAGTCTCTCCGAACGAGGGCCGTGGGCATGTTCTCTCCCATATTAGCCAGCCATCTTGGCGGTTCTCTCTGGCTGTTTCTTTACTTTTTTTGGCTGTCGGCAGAGTTGGTTGTCAAGAGTCACAGACAACAGTGTCACGCGCACATGGCATCCACGATGGGAGACTGGCAAAAAGATTAGATGAACGTGAACCAAGGAGCGAACCAAGGAATAATAACAGTGCACGACAAGGAAACAACCAGAAACAAAGCCCGGAGTATTGTTTATTTAACAAGAGACGACAACAGACGGGCCAATCACAGCGTCTACAACCCGAATAACACCCGTCCAGATTGCCTTCCACCTCTTGGCACCAGTCGCCCCCCGTTACCCCCGGAGTCTACAGGCTAAACACCCGGCCACGGCCACTTTATCCAGACAGCAGTTCATATTGGATGTACTATCGATGTCAGGTATTTTCTGTGAAAGAATGTGTATTTGTGGTGTATTTGTCTTGGTTTTTATTTATTTTTATCGCGCTTTTGAGTACATGTCGTTTCTTCCCCTTGCCTGTGGAGCCTACCCACTCACCATTCGGCATCTCCAGATGTCGGCAGTCGAGGTCGGGCTGGGGGATA
>JANSLP010000540.1:0-12963 GCA_029298735.1 Ophiostoma sp. CBS 140.51
GGTGGCCCAAACGGTGTCCGGCCCAAATGGTGTCCAGCACCAACTTGTTGGTGCGAGTTTTTCGAGTGACCATAAAAAGTGGGGCGTGGCACGAGTAACCGGGAAAGAAGGAAAAGCACCGACAAATTCAAAGTAACCTTTCCCTCAAAACGCCGTCTTTTATTACTTACTGTACGAAATACGTACGAGTTATGTGAAGTATGAAATACTTCGTTACTCACGCTGGTGCGTTCCACTACCAGGCACCTCTGCCTGCCGGCAAACGTTTTTCGGCCAGCTCTCTCAATGCCCACCGCCAAGAGGGGTTTCTGTGCCGCATACCCATTTGGTCTCCTCACCATTCAGCACTGGAGCTTCCTTTGCTCCCTGTTTTCATGTATGAACGGCCCGCTCGTGCTTTGTCGTGCCAAATGACGAGATCGACATAAGTTGATTCCAAGCAGCCGGTCACGGAGTTTGCTGCCAAAAAGGTCTCTTGTTTTCAAAAATGACAACAAACGAAACAAAATGGTCCACTGTATGGATATGCTTTCGTTTGCTTTTTATTTGAATTATGTGAACGTGAAAATGATGTGGCTACCTCGTAACTATTTTCCTGTTACAAAGTGTCTGCGTGGGAAATCCAACACCTATATTTTCTACTATGTACAAAGACTCAGTCTTGATTGATCGCTTGAGGTCGGAACCAACCCCCACGAGGCAATGCTCCGTGTCTTTGTGTTCCGTGCCCTGTGTTCCGCGCTTTGTAGTTCCGCCACGGCTCCAGCTTCCTTTCTGGAAAACCTATCAACGGAATCGGGGTTCCACCAGCGGAAGGGTACCCTCCCAACGTACCATCGGTATATCTGATTGGCTCAACTCCACCAAACGAAGCCGGCAATTGCCAGATGGCGAGCGGAACAACCCACACGCGCTCTGAAAGCGGTGGTCACCTCCGGCTGGCAAAAGTATATGCACAACACAGCATGACAGGCCGCAACATTTCTCGTTGCATGCCCGTGGGACATTGCATTTGCCAATAGGACCACAGCCGATGAACAATGCAATCTGCCGTGAACAACTGCAAATATGGTTCTAGAACAGCAGACATTGCATTTGTAGTTGCACCGCCTGGTTGTCCTTCTGTACTTCTTCCCAACATTGCGATGTGTTCATCCTTCCTCGTCCTCGGCATCCTCGACCGTCGCATGGAACGCTCTTGGTCCGCTCGTGGTTGGCTGCCGTGGTTGGGCCGTCACTCGTGAAGCTCTGCCGTTGTCGTGATAGTTGTTTTCGTCTACATTTTGCACAGAGCTCTTGAGGTAACCTTCCCTTTCGAGCCGGTCCGCCTCTTCCGGCTCCAGCAGCCCACCCATGCCCCGGCTCTTTTCCAGCTTCTGGCGCACGACCGTTGGCATGAAGGCAGACACTGCCTCCTTTTGCAGGTCCCTGACAACAGGCTTTGCTTCGTAGACTGTCTTCACCTCAACAGGCTTAGCCACTGCGGCAGGAGGCGGTGCTGTCGAAGGTGTAGGTGATCCTCCTCTGCCTGACTCGTTCCGACCTTCGCCGCGGCCTGCATTGCGGCCTCCGCCCAAAGGCTCCGAGTTGGCATTGGCGTTTCGCTTCGCACGCCGTTTCGCGTACCATTCGTCGAGGTATCGCTTTGGTATCGGCGGTGGTGTGTCGCGTGGCATCGGGATGCTTCGTATGTCGTCTGGCACATCGCTGTCTCCGCTGGTGTTGTCGTCATCTTCGTCGCGCCGCCGCTTCCTGCCACCAAAGCCACCATCGTGCCTGTCGTTTCTGTCGTTGCTGCGATATGACCCGTCACCGCGGCTGAATGACGGGGCTTTGTCGCCCAAGGCCTCTCTCGCTTTCACCACAGCCTTGAGCTCCTTCTCGAGGCCCTCCAGCACCTGCTGTTCATGTGTTGTGAGCTTTCCACCACCCTCTGTGATGGCCTTGAGGTCCTCGATCTGCTTCCGGATCCGGTCCGGGTTCTTCTTGCTCAGCCGTTCATTGCGCGCTGCTGCGACATCGGCCTTGCCTAAAAATCGTGAAGAAATATGGTTAGTCAACCTGTCGCATGTTGTCCAAAAGTAAGGGTGGAAGCTATTACACACCCTTCTTGATAGCTTTGGCCTTGTCGGCCTTCCGCTGGGCCTGCACCGGGTTGTAGTTCTTTTCTTTCGGCATCGTTGCGAGCTTCAACACTGCCAACAGAAAAGCTGGGAAAGAAAACACAAGAGCTTTCGAGAGCTTTGCCTGCAAATGCAATTGCAGTGGAGTCAGGCACGGTTCGTGGTCTGTACTCTGTACTTGGACTAGCGCACTTTCAGAATCTTAGTCATTTTCTGTCTGTTTCTTATCGCCTATCAGCATCAAATCCACTTAAAGTTGACTCACGTGATACACCCCCTCTTGCCAGGGCTAGCGCGCACACAATTGCATCCAACTTTTCTCTAAAAGTCATACAAAAAAATTTACATCGAACCGCTACCAAATCGCCTTGTCCCGATCAACAACTTTCGACAACCACACCACCCTCCACGTTTTCGGCAAAACAATCATAATCCCCAAACCGCAAATATGGGCAAAGTTCACGGCTCCGTATGTTCTTCTCGGTCCCGTTCCTATCTACAGGCCACTGGCTACGGCTGCCGTCTTTTTTGTCGTGTTTTTGTGACCAGAAATGCTGACATTTTTTCTCCTTCCAGCTCGCTCGTGCCGGCAAAGGTATGCCTCACATTTGATTCCCGCTCTCGACGTCGACATACTGTCTCGCTAGACTAGACGAACCGATGACTCTAGCCCAATTTTTCTTCCCGTTTCGTATACTAACATATCGTCCTTCCCACAGTCCGGTCGCAGACTCCCGTAAGAATACCTCCGTCCGAATAAACGACTCGAACGAAAAAGAAATTCGGCTGTCACACAGCGAATCGCAACTGGGGAATCGAGAGAATAGGAGAAAGAATTGGGGCAGAATGGTCTGGGTCCCGTGGCCGCAGGTCAACTTTCGACGATCTCTCGTTCTGTGATATGGTCGAGAGTACCAGTCGATGCGGAACAAAGACGAGACGCCAAGACGGCCCCAGACGGAAACAACGGCTTCGACGAAACGACAGACTATGCGCCCGACACCGTTCTTCTTGCCTGGTCTCTCTATGTCCTCAGCTGTGATGCTGCTGAAGTGGCCCGTATTTCGAGACGACTTTTTACCATGGATGAAATACTGACGCACCATTACAGAAAGTTGAGAAGCAGGAGAAGAAGAAGACTCGTATGTTTCCGCCACACCTCACCATCGACACAGTACTCTTTCCGGTCGTGTCTCCTCCATTTGCCAGAAATCAGACGATGCTAACCATCCAATAGCCAAGGGCCGTGCCAAGAAGCGGTTGACTTACACCCGCCGTTTCGTGAACGTCACCCTGACCGGTGGCAAGCGCAAGGTACGAATTAAGCCCAACAGTCGAGGCGTCGGATACGATGCTGCTCGACCAGCTGTCGCAGTTGTCGATATCGAAGAGAGTATACTAACAAAATCCCCTGCAACAGATGAACCCCAACCCCACCGCATAAATGTAGAGCATGTTCGCCATTTCCTTTTGTCGTTCTGCTCTCACATTTATGTCGTTTATTTCCTTTTTGTTCGGCGAATTCGGCCCCCGGATCATCTCGCTCGCTCGCGCTGCCCCCCCGTCCGCTTCGAGCTGTTGCATAGTAGCCAGGTAGACGGAAACATCAGATGCAGATGGGCATATGGATTGGGAGATGAAAGGACAAGGGGCAGGCTCGGGTTATTCGGTCTCTTTTATGGAAGATGGGCATGTAGTCCGGGAAAAAAACTGATTTAGCCTGGGAAAATAAAAAAAGACTATTAACAAACCAAACTAACTTGGTCCAACTTGAGTTGTCCAACTTGTGAACTGTTGTCGATCGCTTGACGTATGGGACGAAGATCCCACCACGATCCATCTCCGACAGAAGACAAAATAGGAGATTATGCACCATGGTAGATGAACGAGGGGACCATGTGAGGAAATGGTGAGCGAATCCTATGGTGAGACAGCGCACATGGAGATATTCAAAAACATTGTGCCATTTTTATGCGTTGTCTCAATTGCGGCACTAAATAGAGATGGCTGTGAAGTGAGTGAAACAAAAGCCACCACGACCGAATTATTTCAGAGCCGGTGCTTTCTTGGGCAAAGAGATCCAGTCTCCCTTGCATTTATTCCCTTGCATCGCACCGCCTCTTCTATTTTATTCGCGTGTTTCTTTTTTTGCACAAAATCAGCAATCCCACCAACATGTGATGGGCGGCCACAGGCCCTAAATCGCGATTTATTGCCAACGTGGTCGATAGTACGGAGTTGAGCTTATCGATGTACACGAGGTGTCTCGCATTCTTTGAGGGGGCTGCGGGGAGAGATATTGACCAGCTTGCCCATCCAACGAGAAGAAGCAATGGAGTCATAGCAATGCCGAACGTGTATGGCGAGCACATAATTTTCATCTGCCACGTTGGGTGTAGTAGCTCTCGCAGCAATTGAGTTGCTTCACGGTATTTCTCATAAGCGAGCCACAGCCATCAGTATCACGAATACATAAATGAGAGTGCAAAGCGGGTGTAAATGGAAAAGAACACGAGTGTTCATAGATTGGATGAAAACTGGATAAAACCCTGGCAAAGAAACACCTTGATAACCGATGGATACCCATAACCAAGAAGAAAAACACCTGCCTCACTTTCAATGCTGCTAGAAAAATTGAATCAAAGTACGCCCCTCCCTTTCCCAAATCCTAAACCTAAAAAGAGACAAAGGAAAAATGGGTATGCCAAGATAGGCTTCGTTACATGTAAGAAGTAAAAATGATAGACATCAGGTGTGTGAGTGAATGTGGATAGACGATCGTCAAAAACATGAAAACATAGAAAACATAAAAGAACGTGAGACTTCGGAAAGACATGACAAATTGAGTATGAAAAGGAAAATATGCCGTAATGGTGGTGGTGGTAGAAGTGGTAATGACTTGTGAGAGCAATTAATGGCTGCGGCGCACAAACATGCGGCTCAGCAATGGCCCCTTTTGGTGTTGGCGAGAGTGATCCGACGATGTCCGAGGTGATGTGGAGTTGTTTCCCTCGGCATGGTACTCGACATCACAGCTGTCGTGGTAGGTCTCTGCACTCGACGGGTCAAGTGTCGTTGTAGTAGATACGACTGTGCTGCCACCAACAGTGGTGGCAATAGAGAAGTTCGAAGAGGAGCTGTGGTTCTTCTTCCGGTCGTTATGGCCGTTGCCTTCAGTTGACTTGCCCGAAGACACAGAGTGCTTGGAACCAGACGAGACCTCACGAGTGTATTCCGTAGCGTTCGGGCTGGCCAGTGGCACCTCGCCGCTGCGGGTACGACGGGTGAAGAGGTTGCGGACAAACTTGCGAACAGTGTCACCCTCCTCGTCAGAGTCGTCCTCGAACACTGAGATATGTGGTGCGTTGACCTGGGATTGCGAGGGCTGCACCTCGCGCGAACGGTGATCCACATCCTTTGACGACTTGGCTGTTGATGGCCGCATGGTCTTGGAGCCCCGCAGGCTGAAAGATGAGGCATGGTGAGACAGGCGGTTCTCAGCAATGGCAGCGTCGTCGTGGAAAGAAACACCCGTGGCGCGCGAGAGAGACCGCGAACGAGCACGGATATTTCCCAATGAGCGGTGAGAGCGGGAAAGCTTGGGAAGGTCGCGGCGTTCCTCCGATTCAGTGGGGAACTGCTCCAACAGCTTCTTGTGCCGCCGAAGCTCTTCCTCCCACGGTGTGCCCTGCTCCTGAGGCCCTTCACAGACCGGTGTCGGCTCTGCCGAGGGGCTGACTCTTCTCGGACTCAGCAGGCCGGGAGATTCAACTGACTGCCGCGACGGTGGTGGCGGTGGTGGCACAGTAGGGTGAGGCGGGCGGACATTGCTGTTCGCGAATGATGGTGTGGGAGGCATGGAAGGTGTTCTTGGTGTTGGCGGTGGCAGCTGTGAGAGATTCGGTGCACCAGGAAGAGGAGGAAGCGGGCCTGTTGGTGGCGGGCCGGCAGCGTCTCGGAGTTGAGGTGAAGACCGGCTAGACTTCAGAGTTCTTGGTGATGGCGCACAAGACAACCGCGAGCTTTGCTGGTCAAGCGGCAGTGGAGGTAGAGGGGTGAGGCGAAGTCTCACAGGCTGCTTTTTCTGAGGCGTGCCTGTCATCTTGAGCTGGCGCTGTTGGCGGCGTTGGCGCAGGTTCGAGACAGCCTTGGCCTCCTCTTCAGTCAAACTAACAAACGGCTGAGCAGCCGGCTCCTTGGCCATGTTCACTTCATGAGATGCGTGCTTTTGGTGCAGTCTGCCGCTGTTGCGGCGGGTCTCCGTCTGCTCCTCCTCTTCTGGAACAGGTGACTCGATGGCGGTGTTCTGGAAGCGCTTTGGTGCAGAGTGCGAGAGCGCCCGAGCCCGAGCCGATCTGCAAGGAATAAAGGCCTGCTGCGGGGCATGGTTTGGCGTCTTGGATGGTGATGGCGGCGGCGCCTGGATGACCGGGCCGGCCTTTGATGATGTCCGTTCCGGGGGTGACTGAAGTAGAAGAGAGTTGTTTGGTGAGGTTGGGGACATGGCCTCTGGTGTGGTTGCGGCCGACCAGGCAGACGGACCCCCTGCTGTTGCTGTGCAATTTGAGATGGCGGAGCTTGTGCTGCTTTCGCTGCCGCGTCTCTGCGAGTTTGGCAGAGCCAACTGCATGTGCTGTGCGCGCACCTCTGGCGGGACCAGGCTGCCGTACCGGCTGTGGCCAGTGGGAGGTGCAGATACCGGAATCTCGCCACCGACGTACGAGTCCCAGCTGTAAGGGCTCTCGTAAGACTGCGAGCGGAAGTGGAAGTTGGTGTTGGCGTATTTGTTGCCGTAAACGTAAACCTTGTTGTGCATCCTTGGTGTCGAGTTGGCGAACAAGGCTCCTGATGAACCTGGGCGCTGGCTGACATGATTGCGTTCCTGGCGGTAAATGGTGCCGTCGGCGGCTTGTCTGTAGGAGACAAGCTCCGAAGCAGCTCGTCTGTGGTTGTAGTCTGCCATTTTCGTGGTGTATTTGATTTATTTGTAGGCGTGTAAGTGCGTGGTTCCGCGTTCTTCTAAGCTAGTGGTTGATGAGGGCCGTTCCTTGGATATGACTAGAGCACCAGCCAGCCAGGGCAAAGTGAGTCGAAATCGAGGCCGGGGGGTTAATGCTGTCCGTGTAACATGCGTATAAGTCCGTTGATGCTGCAGAGACCAGTCTGGGCGAAGATGTAGTGTTTGTGTGCGTGTGTTGTGAGAGAATGACGTTGAGAGTAACGCGAGTATGGGTATAGTGATTCCTCGAGGGCGGGCGATAACAATGGATGGAAGAAAAGATAGAATCAGAAAAAAGGAAACGAAAGAGAATTCTTGAACAATGCCCCTTAGCTAGAATAACTCTTTTAGGGAGGGCGTTCGTCTTAAGTGCCGAGTCAAATGGGGATCCACGGAAAACAAACAGAAAATATCTTTCCTACCAGCGTTCTCCACACGCATGCTGTTCTCAATGTCTGGCCTGTGAGGTGGACTGCTTTTCTGAATTTGAAGGGGTCCCGCACATGCATGCACTGGCACATATGTGGTGCGGAGCCCAAGTAAACAGAAGTGGGTGGCAGGAATGCTGGCGGCATACAAGGAGCAAGGATACAAGGCGGTAGTCGACCCGATCTCCAGAGTTGCAGAAAGAGGGAGGAGGGAGGCGAACCTTAGAAGGGAGGGCGTGTAGTCTGTAGGGAGAAGGAGAGCTTGGCCTAACCCTTGGGGTGCCCTTCACAACTGCCCTTCAAGCCCTTTTGTCTCTATTCTTCCATTTTGGTCCTGTCAAGTCTGTAACCGGAGGAAAAGAAGAGGAAAAGAAGCCCTTGAGTCGCTGCTTCTGCTTCCCTTCCTCTTCAGGGAGTACCGTCACCCTTGACCAGGGTAACAATCCCATCCTTCTGGCGTCCGGGTCGATCTTAGCTTTGCCGGGCCCACTGGGCCGGTGGATCATGCAAGCAACTTTTGAACTCCAGGCCTGGTCAGCAGAGCTTCCATCCTCACTGGAAAGTGGTGAGCCAAACTCGTAAGATCAATATCTCACAGGTAGCATGCTTCCTGCTTCCTTCATAAGAGGATTTCTCGTACAAGGCATCTTCCAGAAGATCCTGTCTTTGCGGAACTCGTTGCTTCTTTGCAAAGAAGCATTCTCACGCTTCGGGCGACGTTGTGTAGCGTCACCAGGCACAATAGCAAGGCCATCCAGCATTCTCCGCTTGACTGCTCCTCGCTGCTCTGCAGTCATCCATTGCTGCTTTGGTAGCTAGGGGTGAGTGCATAGTACAGGGGTGTGGGTGTCTCTCCTCTAGCCTGGGAGCGTGTGAGTGGGCCGCGCGGCGATGGCGAAGTTGGGAAACGAAAGCACACGAAGAAAAAGCAGCACGAAAAAGGAAAGAAAATAAGAAAAACAGCGGACGGTGGGAGCCCAGACCGCACTGGGGGAGCGTCTGCGAGAAAAAGCCGTGGCTAAAGGAAGTCGAGTGGCAGGAATGCTGGACGGGCGATCCGAGTATCACAAACAACAAAAGGCTCTGCAAACCAGTTGTAAGCCGAGTAAACAGAGCGTAAACAGAGCGCGCAGCGTGTTTGTTTACTTTGTGCAGCTTCATTTTTTTTTTCGACCAGTGGCGATTTCAAGGCATAGACCACAACCACGGCTGCCTTGAATTGTGCACATATGTCTGCCATGTATGTAAGAGATGTTGTCAAGGGCGGCGGTTGTCGTCTCTAAAGATAGAGTTTCGTCTGTGCGCTTTTCGTGCCCTGTCCACGCCATGGGGAGATGACGAGCCAGGCTTTCTCTTTCTCGGAGAGTCTCAAGCAGAGTGCCCAGCAGCACATCAGTATCAAACAAATGCCCACTCACTCGACCGACCGAGGACTCGTAAATATGACGAGGCCGGGCGACGAATGGAGTACCTGATCTGGATACGGTTAGCAACAGTGGGCAGCCAGCGAGCTCCACCGATGGTGAATGTGTCGTGGGTGCTATTCCCTAGTTGGTATCTTTCAACGTAGCCCGCCAAAGCGGCGCAGGAGCTTCGTTGCCGTATGTCGTATTCGCAGGCTCAGCTGTCTTGCTCACCCCTTTCTCATGCTCTCAGTTTCTTCTTTTTTCCTTTTCCTGGATCGAAGCTCAAAGTCTGGGTCACTGCAACAGCCATTGAGAAGTGCTGCCATCTTCGAGTATGGGATATCTTTGAAGCAGTATGTTCAAACGATAAGGTAGACCGGCGTCCGCGGGGTGAAGCAAGGGCAAACAGTTTGCAGGGAGGTGAGCAAAAAAGCTCGAGGGAGTTGGCTAGAGGCAGCGAGAGGGAGAGAAAACACGAAAAAATGATGATCGCACTAGAACAGGGGAAAGGTTGACGCGGGGCCCTACGCTAAGGCAGAGGCGCGCTCTGGGGCGTTGGCTTAGCTAGAACTAGGGCTCTTGGACGCGCTTTCTGGGCGAGAGAAGAGCTTGCTTTGGCTGACTGCCTTCTGGGCTACTGCAACTGGAAGGCTCGAAAAAGGGAGGCAAGGAAGGCGCGATGGACGCATCGCAACGGGGCACATTAGGTAAGAACAAGCCCACCATCTTGCAGAGACGCGTCAAGACCGACAAATGCAAGGTAAGCATTGACACGAGAAGAGAAGAGAAGAGAAGAAAAAACTTTGCTGCTGGCTGTGGTCTTGTCTAGCTCCTCTGGGCCACAGTTGTTACGTGTGTTTTGCGCGCGGGCATACTGTGTATTCGATGCGAGGACGGAGTTCTCTGAGGTTCTTTCCTTGTTGGGTTCTTTTCTCAAGTCCTTCTACGGAGTATACTGAGTAGAATCTCACAGTGGGTCGTGTCGTGCCTTCCTGGGTCCTACAAAGTACATCCAATGGCTGTGAACATCGACACTGTGTGGCGCACATCACCGTTGGAAAATCAAATCCTTTTGACTAGCAGAGACTGGTAAATCTTGCGGCGCACCGCCCTCGATGTGCGGCTCCCATCCCGCTCGGCCGTTTTGGCGGCTCTGGTCAACTCTGACGCCACAACCACTTTACACCACAACTTGCACCTCGCCGATCGCACCGCCGCAAAATGAGAGCAGGGCTCGAATGCCTCCGACGGCCGAGACACAGTGCACATCGCGATATTGAGGGCTGCCATGCGGATACAACGGCCACAGCAACGAGGGCAACGCTCTCTGGGGCGGGATTGGCGTCATGTAGTGTGGTCCCTGTGAGATGGCCAGTTGCAATCACGTTCGACGTTGCTGTGTGCCGTGTAAGTCAAGCCGCCCACCACATCTCTGCACAAGAACTTGGTGAAATATTTTTGATATACTGGACATTGCCATGACCAGCCTCCTCTATCCAGTCAATCGAAAATGTGTGTCTCGAACCCGGCACACATTTTCAACTAGGTGGTTCGATTCGCTCGAGCTACTTCAAATATGCTATCGCTCCCTGCATGAACACGCTCTGGACTTGTGCTACTACGACCTGCCAGTTTCGTGGGCAGCCACGGAGTGCGGGTACAATACTTTCTATGCAAGATACGTCTCGGTTGGGATTAGTCGTCGCTCAGAATGCACGTTGGGTGTGGAAGACACCCCAATCTGGCCAGGGCAGCACGGTAAGGTGCAGCTATCCCTTGGTTTGAATGCGCGTGCACAAAGAGCATCTTTTGATCTTGCATTGGCGAATCAACGGTCGTCCATCGCACGTAAGACGCGTGCCTGCATAAAAAGTACAGTCGGTATTTCTCCGCACACATGCATGGTTTTGGTGAACTGTGCCCGGCAAGTGCTTGGCCAGGGTCAAACCCCGGAGTCGGAGAATAGATGCTGGTTGAAGAGAATGTTACTCGACAAAATAACGAGGCGATATCACGGCCGAGAACACTCTCGATCTCCAGTTCGGGTCCATCAGGCTCATCAGGCCCATCATTTCGGGTATGATCCCGGTGCACATCGGTCGACGAACTTCTGGGCCATGTGGTTACCAAAAGAGGACGACGGCTATCTGGCACTTCCAAGCGAGAATCTTCGACGTTCCGCATGCCACATTTCTCCGCACGTACAAGTACCCATCGTGGAAGTGTGTCCCGAGGTCTTTGTTTACGATCATGTCTCTGCGTGCGGGTTGTGCATATTTTCCTGTTCCCCATCGTAAACACAGCCCGTAAGTACAAAGTATTTGTTTGGGCGAATGCAGGTGCCAGCAACATGCCAGATTCGTGGCGATACCGCCCGCGCTGCAGGCACTGGCATGGTTAGCCTGCCAGCTGCATACCACGCCCGCCGTAGAGAGCATGAGCCGTGATCGAAAAGCACCCCCAGAAAGCTCACATGTCGCTGAGCTGGACCGAGAATACACCAGACCGCAGATGCATATCACAGATCAGCCATCAAAAATATTGACCCGTTACCAGATGCCGATGCGATCTGGCCGCACTGCGGAAGCGGCTGCGCTTTCGTCATAGATGCCTGTTGTTGACTTTCCGCGAGACACATCCAAAAGAATACGGGTAAAAATAGGATAGCGTGGTCGTAGGAATGGAAAGCAGTCTCGATCGAAAAGGCAAGAAACTGGCGCCGGCCGCTGTCCTCCGGAGCCCCATATGCAGCTCGGTGCTATTCGTGGGCCCGAGTGATCAAAATCGCCGCGAAGTCGTCTTTACGTCATTGAAAAAAAAATATGGGACTTTGAGAGAACAAATCAACAACTGCGTGCTTGCAAGTGGAAGCACAAGTACTCGTAGTCAGCATGCAGAGGGGTGGTCCCGAGTAAGGGCACCATACCCCCTACGGTTCACGATGTTCTGTTAGGAGGGGCTGGGAAAAAATATCGGCCATCGTGGCCAACCAAACGTACATCGGAAACGCCGATTCCTACACTTACATTTTCTCCCCCTTAACACCACTTGACCTGCAGACAACGACACCCGCTCTCTGGCCCCGTACCTCCTTAGCCTCCTCCACCGCCCTACTGCGTACGTGGTTCTAGCCATGCATGTTTCGTCAGTGAAAAAGAAACTCTTTTCTCGAGCCCACGTCCACAAGAAGACGATGGAAGAGAAAAAAAGTTGCCCCCTCCGCCATGGAATCCATCTGTCAGTGTCGTGGTGACCGATGCCGGTAGGGCATAATAAAAATAGAAATAAACTTTCGCCGCGATTTGTTTGGAATACTAGTCTCCTCCGAGTGTAGGCTTCGCCCGGTTGCATGTTTCCTGTTGACCATACGGGCGGGTAGTATATCTGGATTACTTGAAGCATGACGAATAACCATCCCCTCGCTCGTTGATATGACGATTCATCCAGCCGGCCAAGATATCAGGCGGCGGCAAATTTGGATGGCTGTTCTTGGACATAACCCATTTTGGAACCTGTTGGTGTCTCCTCCCGTGACCGGGGTGCTGTATGTTATATGCCAGTCGATGAACTCTTGGGAGGAAATGCCGCACAGAAAGGTCGTGTCTTTCCTGGTGGTCAAATATGAGCAAAATCTCAAGAGTAGATATGAGGTGATGGATCCAAAATTTGATTGCCACCTCTGTTGTTGAATCAGACAACATGAGTTATGTATGAAGCCATTGAGTCAGTACGGTGTGTTGTTCCTTGTGAACTTCTTGGGAACAAAGTGATGTACCACACAGTACAGGAACTTGTACAGGAACTTCCGGTAGCATACGTTTGATTGCCTTTTCCCACCTCTTCGAGGCTTTAGGACCATTTGTGACGATTTGCTTGCATTTGTGAAACAAATAAAATATTGTTCTCGACGAATTTTTCGTTATCAAGCTCCTTCAATAGCGTACGGATAACCGCTTCGTGTGTTGTATGGGCTGCGATAGACGTAGACATGCCTGGCTCCCCCCAAC
>JANSLP010000541.1:0-12843 GCA_029298735.1 Ophiostoma sp. CBS 140.51
TTAAAAAAAAAAAGTCTTTTTTTTTTTTGAAATGTTGTGGTCAATAACATGTTCCTGAGTAGAGTTCAAAACAGGTAGCCTTTGATTCTTCTGTTAACTACACAACCAATTGGATTAGCAACTACGAACTACAGAAAACAACATAGAAATAGTTCGCGGACAAAAAAAAGCAAGAGAAATATAATTGTAATCCACCAGTCCGTTTACGGAGCTTACAATGGAATACATGTCGTTTCGTTGTTCACCATAGGAGGAGCATCACGTGCGAAGCTCTCGGGACCGTTAGGACCCGCTTTTCAAAATTAGTCATCTTAGCTCCCACCCAATCCAGGAACCAAAACGCTACCCAACCGAAACGCAGAGGGGCAACCGGCGGTGATGGTTGGCGGGCAAAAAACATTGGAGCCTTGGGTGACCTCCTTTTGACGACACCGCCGCGTTTGCGTCATATCGTGTTCCACAACCGCGATTCACGCTACCCTGCGACATCGACAAGCAGCAATACATTCTTTTGAACAACTATTTTGTCTCTGGCTCTCCACCTGCTGCCGCCAGCACCTCACTCTTTCGACACTTTTATCTTTAACCCCTTTTCAGGGGGCGACACTCAACAAACGACCGGCGTTTTATGAGGGGTTCGCCAAAAGGTTGACGATATCTCCTCTCCGACCTATCTTCCCCGGAGTCGTATCCGACCTCCTCTCCTCAAAACCAGCGACCTCACCTCCATATCACTCCTAGACGGGCCCCGGGGACCGTCGCACAACCCCCCGCACCACAATGGCCCAATCTCTCACGGGCCGGCAGGCAGAAGAGCTGTACGGATCATATCTAGGGAGGGACCTGCGTTCACACCTTTGTGCTGGATGAGTTGCATGACTGACTGGCTTTCTGTAGGCACAAATCGATTATTGCATACCTGGAAGCACACTCGCTACCAAACGCAGCGAACGCACTACGAACAGAAACCCAGCTCGGCGAAGATGTTCTGGATGCGGCGACGACGAAGAAATACGAGACGCTGCTAGAGAAGAAATGGACAAGTGTTGTGCGGTTACAAAAGAAGGTGAGACATCACGACCTTTACTGAGACGGCCGTCAGGCCGACCAACACTGACACTGCAAGATCATGGACCTGGAGTCCCGAAATTCTGCCCTGCAATCCGAACTGGACTCCCTCACCCCCGACTCTCTCTCCAAACGCAACAAAGACCCGGCCTCCTGGCTGCCCAAGGCTCCGCCACGATACACGCTCGAATCCCACCGCGGCGCCATCAACTGCATCGCCTTCCACCCCGTCTTCTCGTCCGTCGCCACGGGCTCCGACGACTACACCATTAAGATCTGGGACTGGGAAGTCGGTGAGCTCGAGCGCACCGTCAAGGCACACACCCGTGCTGTGCTCGATGTCGACTTTGGTGGTCCCCGCGGCAACATTTTGATGGCCTCGTGCAGCTCCGACTTGACCATCAAGATCTGGGACCCGCTCGGTGACTACAAGAACATCCGCACACTGGCGGGCCATGACCACAGTGTCAGCGCTGTCCGCTTTATCCCCTCGACAGGCAACTGGCTCGTCAGCGCCAGTCGCGACCACACGCTCAAAATTTGGGACGTCAGCACGGGTTTCTGTTTGCAGACGCTTCAAGGCCACACCGCCTGGGTGCGCGACGTGGCACCCACCTACGACGGCCGCTACCTTGTGTCTACGGGCGACGACATGACGGCCCGCCTCTGGGACATTTCGTCGAGCCCGCGCGCCGAGGTCAAGGCCACCATGATTGGCCACGAGCACTACAACGAGTGCTGCGCCGTTGCACCGCCCTCAGCGTACCCTCACCTCGCTTTGCTTGCCGGACTCAAGCGGCCACCGCCCGCAACAAGTGCGGCTGAGTTCATGGCGACGGGCTCTCGTGACAAGACGATCAAGCTGTGGGACGCGCGGGGTATTTGCATACGCACACTGGTGGGTCACGACAACTGGATTCGCGCTATTGTTTTCCACCCGGGCGGCAAGTACCTGTTGTCTGTGTCCGACGACAAGACGCTACGGTGCTGGGACTTGAGCCAGGAGGGCAAGTGTACGCGCGTGCTGCCAGCACACGAGCAGTTCATCTCGTGTCTGCGGTGGGCGCCCGGTATTCCCAAGGGCCCGGCCATCGAGGACAGCAACGGTGCAGGCACACCGAACGGCGAGAGCAATGGTAACGGCACGCCCAACGGCAAGTCAGGAGCTGCGGCAGCGGCAGGGCCCGAGACGCAAATACGGTGCCTGATTGCCACCGGAAGTATAGACATGACACTCAAGATCTTTGCCAATTAGTCGACAAAACGGAGACAAGACTAGCCACGCCGGGCACCTACCATAAAAACTCACACAAAACTACTTACCACACATTACACGCCTCTCATACACTCTACACCATACACACCAAACAGACGCAACTCTGATTTTTTTCTTTTTTTCGGATGTACACCAAAACGGCAAGTGTTTTTACACTGCTTTTGCGTCGGCTGGGGACAGGGATGTGGAGGAAGGATCCGGCAAGAGTGAAGAGGTCTTGAAGAGGATGGCCTTCATGATGAAGTGACGGCCTAACAAAGAACCCAAAAGAAAGAATATGAGCATATGATGTTTTACGTAGGACATTGGACATGATAAAAAAGACTATTTTTTGACACAGAAAGAAAACAAGCATTTTTTGATATTTCCCGGCGTATGCTGATGGTGATTCCAGAACAATGGACTGATGGTATGTACGCGTAGGGACTGGGAAGCACTCGTCAGGAGCTCCTTCCCTCATAAATAGACGTATGCGTACAAGGACGTGTAAGTCGGGAAGGCGCCGTCGGACATCACAAAGTACGTTGCACCGTCTTCCTGCCACCGTTTTACTCACGATGATACACATGCTGGGAACCTACTTCCAGCACCTAATCTCCTCGAGTAAAAAATGTGCTTAATCAACATGTGTGTTTTGAGAGTCTTGATTCTCTTGAGTTTAACATTGCCTGCAAGGCAGTCCGTAGCTCTTTCCGTGGCCATGAAGATGGATGCTTGGTCCCACCGACCTCCAACGTCCCTTCCATATCCAGACATACCTAAGACTCGCCGCTTCCCGGTCGAACTTGGACTCGTAGTTGCCGTATTGGAATTACAGCCACAGCCTTTGTCTCTTTCTGCTTATTTACATTTACTTCTTGCCCTTTTCATATTTACCAGGCCAAAAAATCGTGCCTTTTGTTTTCCTCCTTGTACATCACGCGACAAGATATGAAGGATCGCTCTCCCACAACCTTTTTTTGCTCCAATTTCGCAATCCTTCAAATATCTCGACTGGTCATTGCTATACTGTCTCCCTCTTTGATAGCTGGATCCCCCTCCTCTCGATCTTTAATGCTTTCCTCTGTACGGACAGTCCATTCAGTTCTGTTCTCTTTCGGTTCAAGCTCAAAAGCATCCATATCATAGTCGTCTTCAACTCTTCTACGCTTCATTATACTCCTGCATGCCCCTTTCCAATATCTGGTCGGCATATTACCAGACACCGTGCCAGTTTTCTCGACGGCAGCTCTCTTGAACATCCGGTTTATGACACAAAATGCCGGACGCGCCGACAGAGCCGCCGTCGCAATGGCGAAGCGAGCACATCTGGAAGATGCCCGATGAGGTCGAGCTCGTGGTATGTCATTTATCACCTCGTCTTCTTCTAATGAGAACATTGACCAATACCTCCTTGCCTATTTCTAGCTCATTGTTACCATCCTCCTGATAGCAATGTTTGTCACGAGAAGAAAGAACTACTCCATCCTCCAGCAAAGACCATCCGACCCTGGGCGGTGCCAGTGCGAGCGTGAACGAATCTTACACATAACTCTCCCGTGCATCCACGATAAGATGCGAATAAAATACCGCTATACTTATGCACCCATATTTGGCATCTGGTGGGTCCTCGTACCCAAGACTTCCCTCTTTATGGACAACTTCCACAGCCGGATTCTCGCCAAGTTTCCCTTTCTCGTGGAAATGTTCTACTGGGCCGTCTCATTTTTTTTTTACCGCCTCACTGGTGTCATGGCTCAAATGTACTACGGTGGCACACAGGGACTATGGGATGCCGCCCAAGAGCACGGCGTTCGTTTACTTGAGTTTGAGTCTCGGCTTTTTGGCCTTGACCGGGCTGTTGGACAAGATCGCTGGGCAGAGCACCGCATCCAACAATGGTACCTCACCGGTGCCGATGGTGGAGACTTCCGCGGGCTTTGGTTGACAATCCTCGACCGCGGCTACTCTCTTATTCACATTCCTGGTACAGTTGGGTGAGTTTCCTTTTTTTTTTTGGTTAGACCTTTTCGGTCCTGTAAGTTTGTTACAGACAATTATCCGCTGCTAACTCACCTCTGCAGCTTTATCGCCTTCTATTACTGGTACGCGCCCAACTTCAATCGATTTGCAACAGTCCGCCGAACAATGACGCTCCTAAATCTGTGTGCGTTCCTCATATTTCTACTCTACCCGACCATGCCCCCGCGCTTCTTACCGGCCGAATTTGGCTTCGTTGACACCGTCAACGCCGAGGACGCACAGAGTGTGTGGATGAGTGGAAAGTACGTCAACAAACTTGCAGCAATGCCGAGCATGCATTTTGGTTATGCATTCGCAATCGGCTGCGTTTTTATCTACGAGTCTGGATTTCTGCAACAAATGTTTCCCCAAAGGAAATGGCACATTTTGTCCGACAACGAAGACTATCTCACCGCCTCTGACACCGACGAACCGAACGGTCACGGCTCGCCGGTCAGTTCTACATCGCCCTCATCGCCTCGACTGCCGCTCGGCCAGAGCAGGTCCGTGGTATCGCGAAGCTTGTTTTTATTTTTCGGTGTTTTCTATCCATTGTGGATTCTTCTTACGATCGTGGCCACCGCCAACCACTACTTCTTGGACGCCGTCGTGGCAATGGTGTGTGTCTTGGTGGCCTTCCTTTGCAACACCGCGCTGTACGAGTTCCTTATTTTGGAAGCCTGGCTGTTGTGGTTGGTGCGTCTGGAAAAGCCTCTCCCGACGACCGGCGTGCTCCGGCGCAAGCTCAGCAGCCCATCGTAGTGTAAGAGCGCTCAGACCATCGCCGGCCGTCTGGTTTCGCATTGCATTGTGCTGTCGTTTTTGCCGGTTTTCATGGTGGACATATTCTTCTTAGACCCTGGTTATTTGGGCTTGCTGCTTTGCTCCCTTGCATTCGTGGGGATGCTTTCATTTTTTGTTTCCAGTCGTGTTCGTGACGAACGCAAGAAGGTGTGATTTTGCAGTTTACTCTTTTTTTTGTTATCTTTTGATTTCGCATTGGCCTAGATTACTACGTGCCCCGACAACGAAATACACCTCTAGGATTATTTGGTTCTTTTAGATGGCTTGACTTTTGGCACAAAAAATGTTATTTTATTGCCATTATTTCTGTCTTTGGTTGTTTGTGTGTTGAGTTTTGAAATTTGTGAATGTTGAGTTTCCCCTGTCCGCGTTGTAAATACCCCTGTTTTCATCCCGACCGCAGCTTATCTACACGTGACCTCATGCAGCTTGGTCCCGATAAGTGAGCTGCCCCAATGCAACCAAAAAGTGGTGCTAGCGCAACCGTGAGAGTGGGCGGGCACGGGAGAAGCCGCTACTGTAGGTCCTTTGTTCCTGGCTCCCCAAAGCTTGGGGATGAGGGTCCCGTTCAAAGCTTTTGCGCCTCGCCTTTCGCTCTTCTTTCCTCTCCTTTCTGTCACTTTGTCTCTCATGCTTTTCCTTTCACTCTTTTCGCAAACTTTCGCATCTCTATTCTACATTCCTTACTTGTTGTAATTGGCCACCAGCCGCCCATCAATTCTGCACGAAGTCTAGCAGAATCGTCCACTCGTTTCGACACTATTACAATTTCGATTTTGATCGCCAATCCTTTGTCGCATTTCTTATCCTCGATCAATTTGAGCTCTTTTCCCGAGTTGCCTTCATTTCTCGTTGCGCATAGCCAGCCTTGACAACGGCATTTATTCCCACACACATGCTCCGTACGAAATGTCCTCCTGCGAAGACCCCGAAGAGACCGGCGCCGCCGTGGCTGTTGACGACGTCGACATGGCCGAGGCTGCGGCCGACGAGCAGGTGGGCGGCGAGGCCGCTGCCGCTGAGGCAGAAATTACCGAGGGCGCTGCTGCCGAGGGTGAGGGCGAGGCTGCCCGCGAGTCGTCTGCGCCAGCCGAGGTCGAGCGCGAGCCGACACCGGTACCGAACCGCACGTCTTTTGCGACGTACCTGAGTAGCCCCGTGGTGACGCTTGTGGTGGGCGGCGGCGAGAGCGAGGAGACCAAGGAGAAGATGCAGTTGACAGCGCACCAGGGCCTGTTGACGCAGAGCCCATACTTTGCGACGCTGTGCGGCGAGTTGGGTGATGTAAGTTCTCTGAGCGCTCACGACCGAAGCGAGTGAAGGAGAGAATGGAGAGAGCAGGGCGGGCGAAGCCAGGACATAAAGTAACGGTGGTGTGATAATAGGACCGCACGATTACCCTTCCGGATCAGAACCTCGACGCGGTCGGCTGCTTCCTGGAGTTTTTGTATACGCGCGACTACTTCCCGCGCAAGCTGCCTGGCCACGCACACGCTCTGGAGCTGGACCCTTCGGTGCCCGCCGTCGACGAGACGGGTGCCCAGCTGCTCAAGCACGCTCGCGTCTACACTCTAGCCGAAAACTTCGGCATGGCCGAGCTCCAGGCCCTGGCCTCGTCCAAGATCCACTGCGTCCAGTCGACCGCCCAGGGCGAGATCGCCTATGCGCGGTACGTGTACGCCTGCACCAAGCCCGACGACACGACGGTGCGCCACCCCGTGGCCAAGTTCTGGGCCACGCGCAGCCACACGCTGCGGGCCGAGGCCGAAAAAGAGTTCCAGGCCCTGTGTTTGGAGCACCCGCAGTTTGCCTACGACGTGCTCACGCGCGTGCTGGACGAGAAGCTTAAGCGGGAGCGGGACGGCAAGATGTACCCGTTGGTGTCCGTATCTTCGTCGCAGGAACGCGGCAGCGGGCGCAAGCGGGCACGCAACAGCAGCAGCGTGCAGTAGACGGGCTGGTGTGTGTGGTAGGTGGTCGTTGAGCCGAAGGTGTCGATATTGGGCCTCACGCTGGAAAGTGTGCTGGCCCATTTGTCATGTGACATGGTCCTCTTTGCTCGGACGTTGTTTAATATAAGCTGAAAAGTTTCGGATGCAAACAAGGAGGAACGGCATTTTTGTGGCAGCATCGACGGTGGTAGTTGGGTGAACTGTAGGATACGGCGAAGCAAGTACCATGACGGACCCATGGCCTTGCGGTTTTTTTCTTTCTTTCATTTACTCTGTACTTATGTCCTCCATTCCTTCATGCATATTTCCTTGATAGTTAGCAAACTCGAAAGCTCTATACTCATAGGGAGGTGTGCCTTCATACCCTCGACAGCGATACTGGGCAGCTCTTTCTATGTTGGATGATGCTGTCGTTGCTGTAGTGTCGTGTCGTGGATACTGAGGGAGCAGAAGTGGAAAGGACGACCATCATGATTGTTGATTTGGTGCGAGAAATGGGCAGAAAAGAAAAGGGCGATGGCAGCAATCTTGTTTTGATGTCGAACATGCGAGATCATAGTTTGGGATCGATTCTTCTGCTTCTCCCTTTTCCACTACGCCCTCAGGTTTATCTCCAACGGGTACGACATATACCGCGTTATTCCCGCGACAGAACTCGCCTCATTTCAACAATTACTTACACCGTATCATTCCAAACTCAATCGTGGATACATCTGACGATCTGCCAGTCTTCAATCCTTCCAGGATCACGTACGTTGCTCTCTATCCCTTATGCTTCTAAGGTGGTCACGATCAGAGGCATCGTTGTTAACATCTTGGACTTTAGCTCCTTCCGGCGACAATCACTTCCGGCGACAATCGATTGTCGCCGGATTGGCACTATGCGTGAAGAACGTGGTGATACACGACTTGGCAGAAAGTGAACCAGTGGTGCAACGTCTTGAAGACGTCATCAAGCAATTCTTCGCCAGTGACGAGTACGGAGACGATCGGGCTGCTACAGTCGGCCCCAACCACCTGCTAAAGCCCCGGTACGGGACGGCGCCCCGTGACAAGAATGATATCAGCCGGATCGCGAACACGTGCGACGATGGAGATGGGGATTTCTACTTGGCTATGTACGATGGCTCCTTGAAGAGGATTGAGAAATTCGGGAGCATGGATCGGAAGGACGTGGCAGCCGAGCTTCGGAGCATGTGCCGGGAGCGCGTCCTGTTTGCCATGCACTGTTATAGCGCCCTCTGCACTGAAAATGTTGTCATCAAAAGGGTAGGGTGGTTAGACAAGGAGGACTTCTTTGAAAAGATGATCTGAAAGGTTTTCAGTCTCATGGTCCTTCTTTACGGTCTCTACCGACTTTTCTCGATCTAACCAACGTTGATGACGGGCGGTCATTTTGCAATCCTGTCAGCGTGTGCCTCGAGATCGAAAGACTGGGAGTATGGCTGGTTGAATTGACGGGCAAAGGGACCTTGATGGAGTTGAATAGAAAAACAGAGTACTAACATTGTTTAATGGAAGCGTCTTACATCCCATCTCCTTCTCTGGTGGCGGGGACTCGGGTTTTCCAGAGACCCAGGACGGCGGTGACTCGTAAAGACGCGAAACAAAGAATAGAGCGCGGAAAGGAGAATGTCTCGGTTGGCCATGTCTTAGAAGACGGAATGAATTTAAGAGCACAGCCTCTCGGAGTGGTCGACGATATCTGTCGAAGAGTTTTCCAAAGAGTGTAGATGCTTATGACGGTAAAAGTTGCCACGGCGAGACATTTACTCATGATATTGAACATAAAAATTCACGCAACGAACGATCCAACGTAGTAGCCCCATGTTAAAATAAGAAGGAGCTGCCTGCATCTGTTGCTGGCATCAGATGACGTGTGCAGGGCAGTGCAGTTGCAGAACGGCCCAGTGTGCATCTCTTTGCAGTGCAGTTGCAGGATGCCATGTAGTGTCAATATTTCGCTGTGTCGTTTCGTTTCATACTTTGCGTGCAGTTTCTTTTACACCATCTGGGCTCCCTTGCCTCCTGCTGTGCAGCATCAAAATTTCAAAAAAAAAGTATCAAACGACAACACAGAAGCATGAACAGCACGAACATAGCACAGCAGATTCAGACCTTAGTGATGCAGCTCAATACCGTTCTCTTGTTGACATCACCCCTGATCCTTGTCCCCAGAAGCAGGAATTGGGTGTCATCAAGCGAACAAGCATAGAGGGGTGGAAATACAGCAGGAAGCACCCTGGCGCAACTGTCGTTGTGGCAAACTGTGAAGCAACAACAACAAAACCAAAGAAGAACGGCAAAGGGAGAAGACGATGGATTGCGTCCTTCTTGCATTGCGTTGTTCGTCTCTCTCTTTGAGCTGTTGGGCTGCTATGCCCCTTGTCTGTACACTCTTCTCCCCTGTATTTCTCGTCAAATACAGCCAATGAGACATGAGCTGGAAGTTGACTGCAGTTGAATAAAGTGTATCGACAGTTATTTTGGGGGAACACCATCGACCGGCACTTTTGGGCCCCGGATGGCCAACAGCTCCTCCTGCCATGCCCTGCTGAGCACCATCATCTTTCTCTTCTCAATCAAGATTTCGTTTGCGATCTCTGATCCTAACCACCCCGCCCGGTATGCACGCAATATTCCCCTTACCCGCCCAGAGCCAAGATGAGCAGAATAGTGGTGTGTAGCTAAAGAAATGGATGAGTCTGTGTGCTGTCGTTTGTCTCTGTTTCTGTCTTGCTTCTTGGTGCTGCCGCTTGGTTGCCGGGTCCCCCTATGCACCACCTCACATACACACATCCAGCAGCCGCATCACTGCATATATATTAGACTCAATTCCCCGTCTACCCCGGCCTCTTCTATTCCTGGATATAAGGATATTTTTCAAATAATCTCTGCCTTTTTGCCCGCCATTTTCTTTCCTCTCCTCTCGCTTCATCTTTCTGCTCCGTCCCGTCCTTTCCTGCGCTCGGCCGTGGTCGTACAAACGCTGTCCGAGCTAGGGTCTGGATCTGCCCTGATATGGTCTACTAGTAGCCCAGTCCTGCAGGCGAGTATTGCGTGCAGAAGGAAAAAAGGCACAGTGCATACAAGAGACGCCTAGGGGGCCAACAGGGCCAGCACACATCGATAGCACATCTAGAAAACGGTGCCGACATCCAGCCAACAGATGTCCAGATGCCCTGGTTCCCCCACCCATGTCCGTTCGCCCTCCAAGCCCCTTGCTCTGGGCACAGCATACAACTCCAAAGTAGTTGTGCGTTCTGTTCCTGTCTGCTCAAAATGGGAGGGAGAGGAATCAAAAACGAGGGCGAATAGAGGGAAAGAATGCAAAATAGGCGAGGTGGCGCTCTTGGTCAGAAATGCGAACAAGGGGTGAAGATGGCCTGGATTCCACTTTTGGCCACTTTTGTACTCGATTTGGATACTCGTGACCAGGGCGTAATCCTTCGAAATTGTTGCTTTCGTCTTCTTCAGCATCACTCGCATACCTGTCTACTGCTGCCATCCTCACCGTCCTTTCGCGATACACGTAGTTGTAGAAGACAACCATGGACGGCGGTCTCTTGGTTCCGTGTTGTCGTGTCGTGTCTCTGATTCTCTCTTGTGATTTTTGCTTGTTTTTATCGGGGTGCTGCGTCGTCATACATGTGGTCCAGGACCTGCGGATATCCGTTTTGGAAGACTGGGTGAGACGAGAGACATAATTCCGACAAGGGATAAAAAGCAGAGAAAACAGCAAGGCTGCCGGCGACAAGCAGGCGGTTTAGTCTAGCAGAAAGAAAAGAAAAAAAAATACAGAAATGTCCAAATAGTTTGGAGATTATCTCGTCCATTGTTAATTGCACCTTCGCTTCTCATCACAATCCAATCGCCGGGTTGGAAGCGGAAAAGGGGGGCTACTTACAAGATGTAAACACGGCCAGTGTTCCCCACCTTAAAAGCAAAATTGCAAACGAAAATCGAAAAAAAAAAAAAAAAAAAAAATCATCGACTCTATCCTCTGTCCTCATGCTCGTTGTTTGCACTGTAGGTGTATTACAGTGCACAACTGAATGAACGAGCCACTGTTTTTCTTTTGCAGTAATAATTTTTCCAGCCGATGACGCAGTAGCGGCTCGCACAAAATTAAGCAACAAAAAGCAGTACCACAGCCCTCGCACCAAACACGACTCGCTAAGAAGAAGCACAAACCACCCATTGGCCCAGACCAAAGGTGGGAAGACGGCGCCTCCCACTTCTTCCCGTCTTCCCACTCCCGAGCACATGACTTGTTCGTCTTTCAGAATTTGTTTGTATTCTCCTTGACCTCTCACATCTACTATTTAGTTTGTCACCGTGTGTTAAGATTTATCACTTGTCACGTTGCCTGAGAGGCAAGATAGCTGTCATATTCCGTCGCTTCGACAAACATTATGTCGATCGCCTCTGCTATTTCCCATTGCTTCAAACATTTTAGACTTTTTGTCAGTGCAGGAGTGCACATGGTGTTTAAGGTTGACATTAAGCTTTTTTTACGGGAAGACACGAAGCACCAAGTGGCCGGAAAATGGAGATGTAAACACGTTGCCGTTTTGTTCGAGAAAATATGAGTGTAAACGAAATGCCTCTAGATATGTATATCACTTGACCATGGAAAGTAAAAATAGAAACTCAATAACGGCAAGGAATCTTTCCGCTCGGTCTTGACTACTCGAACGGGAGGACCAGAACATTTTCAAGAGAACCCGGAGAACGACAATTGACTGGAGAAGAAACGAGGCTACATTCAAATACAAAACGTCAAGAACATAAAGCGAAACGAAAGACAGGTCGCCGACCAAAAGGTAAAAAGAGAAACACAATACACAGTACACAAACAGCACAATGACACAGCGCCGGCTGTGCTTCGTGTCTCTGTGTCGACGATTCGTAGGGATTCCTCAAGTCTTGTCCACTTGTCCTCTCGTCCTCTTGTTTCTCCCTCCAGGGCTGGTGTCGTCTGATTCGTGTTGCTTCGTGCTGGGTAATCCTTGTTTTGGTCTTTGGCCTACTTATCCTTATGTATGTCTCTCGTTCGTTTTGCTTGTTTGGGCAATGCCGGTGCAAACCAGGACAAGGAAAGAGCATAACGAAGAGGCTGGAGGAGATGACCGGTGCTGTATTGTATTTTGGTTCTAATCTATATGCTTCTCATTTTGTGCTCTTTGTTGTAAGACACTTGCCGTTTTTATAAAGTGATTTTTGTCTCGTACACGAGTGCCGTTGCTCTCCCACCTAACCCTGGACCTTGACGACGATCAGCCACGAAGGCTTTTGCAAGCCTTTTTGCTTCACTTTTCTTCATCTACATACTATTTTGAGATTCTCGTGACGATGGATGGCAATGACGATCGGATGAAAGAGAAAGCATCGTAAATTCGAATATGTTTGTTCACATACCAAGGCTTACATGATCGAGACCAGATGATGCCGTTTAATTCGATACGCCGGACCCCACCTTCACGTCGTTCATAACTGCTCACACTCTCCTTGTTTGTTACAATGCATACTTTTGCGTTACCCACTTCATTGCATGATGTATTTTGCTATTTTCTCCTGTTCGTATTGATCCTCTGTGACAAAATGTAACCGTCACAGCTGCAAACCCCCATGATGTATCGTTGAAGAATAACACACCCCGGTCTCTCGCATCTAATTGGTCCGATGCATCGTTTTGCTGAAGATCTCCCGCTCGTCCCGTACCTTGCTAGAATACCCTGC
>JANSLP010000542.1:0-12837 GCA_029298735.1 Ophiostoma sp. CBS 140.51
TTATTTTGGTTTTTTTTATCGGTTGGTGCAGTGTGTAACAGATACAGATCTACGGACCAACAATAAATTTCAGCACTAAAAAAAAATCAAGTAAGGTCTAAATAACAATTACCATGTTGAAAACTTCGTTTCTTGACAAAGTGTCGAACAAAAAAGAGCAAAAAAATATTGAGCAGTGGCACTCAACTTGGGATCTACTGGGATTACCGTGAATCGAACACGGGTCTCCTCGGCCACAACGAGGTATTCTAGCCACTAAACTATAACCCCGTTTCTAGAGCAGAACCCATCTTGAAATCCAGGCACACTAACCAAGCTTATATGCGAAGCAGCCGGCTGGTGCAATTCGTAGGCCAATCAGAAGCGCCGCCTGCTCTCCAGCCCCTGACCCACAGACAGAATGACTAAGTTGTCTCGGATTTCCAACATCGTCCGTCACTTCCTCTTCTTTCCAACAGCAACATCTTTGCTAAATCTCAGTCAAGCTGATCACAATGTATCTCAAATCGGGGTTCTAGGTGAATCTTGAGGAAATTTCAATATCTAAACGAGGTGCCTAATATGAGGCAAGCCGACTGATATGATATAACCAGACTTCTCCTCCTACATGTGTGTTCTCACTTTGATCGGCAAGCTAATAGAAAACAAAAGACATATACCACTGATATAAAATCAAAATCGAAAGAAAGAAAGATAAATACATTGAGAGGAAAGAAATTCAGTAAGAAATAACTCAGCACTGATCCCTGCCATAGAGCCATCGGACAGGGTTGTCCAAGTGCCTTCAAAATCCAGCTAACCATCTCGGACTAGCTATGCTTTCCCGGCATCCATCATCATGAATTCGCTGATATAGTGACATTCTTCTTTCAAACCCTTGAACGACCTTGACTTTTTCCAAAATATTGTTGCACACACTTTTCAAACATAGCCAAGGTGGGCTTGAAGAGCCACGTTCATATTGCAGCCCTCGGGCATGTGCCATTGCAGATACGGGCGGTTGTGGGCTTGGGAAGTTTTGTAGAAGTTTTGTAACTGCAAGAACTGCTCGCATAGGTAGCAAGCAGCCTTGTTGCAACCGATAAAATGAAGCCGCGGGCTGGTTTCTTCATCTTTCAAGCGGGCTCCTTCGGTCATCTTTTTTTTTTACCGCTGCTGTATCTCTTGCTCAAGGTACGCAGCCTGCCAGATCTCGGCATGAACTCCTCGCTGACCACCAAATCTGTACCGTGAACTGACGTAATTTTGGTTATAATCCACACCCAAATGGCCCTCGCATGCATACCAAATAGCGGTCATCAAAGAAAAACCATCTCAAAGGCTTGGACATGGGTTTCGTGTCATGATGCCCCTTGTTATGGTGGAAAGACACAGCGGCCCCTGCTAACCCATTGTTTAGATCACAACGTTAGTAGTTTTAATTCGTTGCATTATCTCTTTTCTTTGATCTCGTACAAAGGATAATGGTATTATTCTAGGTTAGTGCAGCGGTGACATATGATGTGCCGCTGCTCTTCCACTTTTCTCTTTATTCAATAATATAGGCAAAAGAAGAAGAAAAAGCAATGGACTCAAAATACTTAGCAACTGAAGCATCACTGGTTCTGTGAAATGATTCAGAACAAGTACACAAAAGACAGCACAAATAACATAAGTGGATTATAACAGTCCACACCGACAAAGAGTGCGGTCGGGATAATTGACATGCCAGGCAATTCTATCGCAAATCGTTATATGTTTCGCTTCGCAGAAAAAAGGCACCGCTGCGATTTATGATATCTCTCTTCTTTCCGCTATTTGGTGTCTCACCGGAAACGTCAAGCTCACGACAACATAAAGTGAAGAACAAAACAAAGCAACAAATATTAGCCGTTCTTTCAGCCCTAAAACCTGGTGTACATCTCAAAATCGGAAGGAGCCACCGACAGCCTGGATGCCCCTCTTATCATTATCAGATGACAACAGTCGCTCCTTCCTCGACAAGCATTAGTCGCTCTTTCCCTGTTCCATCTTTAATTTTTCACGGCCGCAGAACCCACAGGACATAAAGCTCGCTCAGCCCTGATAGCAAAAATCAAATATGTCTTTCTCCAGTTCCATTTTTTTTCTCGCACAATATCACACCAACTGCTCGATCGAAATATCACCATACTTACGGACCAAAAATTGGCTTCAATCAATCCACAATATACCCCTTGCAACAACCATCATGCATTTATCTGCTGCTACCACAGCTATCATTCTTGCGGCCGTTCCGGCTGGGCTTGGCTGCGCTCTTTCCAGCACCTCCAAGAGCGACGTTTATACGTCAAGCTCGCCCAGTTCGTCCATGTCGTCCAGCTCTTTCGGCACCAGCAGCTACTCAGGCACCTCCACTCCGACGCCCACCGCTGTCTCGAGCACCGCTTCCTCCAGCTCGTCTAGCCCGTCCAGCTCATTCAGCCCCCCGTCAAGCTCCTCGTCGAGCTCTATGCCGTGGACCACCAGCTTCAGCATGTCCACCATCAAAAGCATCACTACGGATTTTATCTCCACTACCACCACCACCACCAGCTATAACATGGACGAGAGCACTTCTGCGTGCCCTGTGGCTACTTCACTGCCTACCTGTGCTGTAAGTGTATTGCTCTTCTCTCTATCTCCTTCTGTCTATTTTTCTTTTCGTTCTTTTCTGACCATCCCCTCTCTCACAGACTGCCTGTATCCATTCGGCCGCCATCGCCATCGGCTGTGCCCAGCACTACGACATGCACCACTGCCAGTGCGTGAATTTCAGCGCGCTGAGTGACAATGCCGCTCCCTGCATCATCGGATCTTGCGGCTTAGACAAGGCTCTCGAGGCCAAATCGGTTGGCGTTACCATTTGCTCGGCCTGCGAGGGCGTCTACCTCTAAGTAGGCGAGAAAAACAGGCTTTGAGGAGATGACGTTTGCAGACAATATATATTTGCTCTTCTTGCCATCTACCCCCAGAGAGCAGCTCCTTTGCGAGCAAGGAAGGTTTGCAAAGCATTCAGCTTGTTTCGTCATATGGTCATTTGGTCGTTTGAAAAGAGGCCACCCGCGGTGCTATGCCCACGTGGTTTAGCACAGGAATATTTGTTGTTCTTTTTAAAAAAGTTCTTCTGCTTTCACGTGGCAGGGTTAGGTTTCTACCATCTTAATATTAATGGGCATCGAGGAGGCGACGGCGACAGGGTCTAATTTGTTGTTGAAATAATTGGTTGGATTTCGATAGGAAAATAAAACCTAATATATAATACTGAAAGGGAAAAAGATAAAGACCAAAAAAAAGATCAGGTAGTAAAAAGTACAATGCACTCGCGCCGATTTTTTGCACGCACCGACGCCGTCCAGACAGTAAGAAAAAAAACTTTTGAGCACCTAACTGAGTCTATACAGAAACAGCAGGGCAAAGCCAAAAAGACAACGTACAGAAATAAAGCAAAAACACAAAAGAAAAACCCGTTCTGACAAAAGAAAGTACAATACAAACAATAGGCAAAAGCTAACAAACAGACATTCGTAAACGAAAGAAGTCCATTGCTGGAGACCTCTTGAAAATAAGGGCAAAAGGAATTCCATCCGTCACCTGCCAGGCAGTATTGCACGTCCTTGTGAGATGTCCGGTCAAGGGAGCCACGAGTGGCTCTTTTCACGGTGTCAAAGACAAGCCTGGGAGAGATAAAGGAGGAGGAAAATACACGAGAAAAAGCACAGCCGTTGCTCATTAAATCGTGCTGTCCAGCCAACCTCCTTCCTTGGAAACTACAGATTCTGTTGGAGTCCGTAATGATCCGATAATAAATGAACATATGCTCCGTAGCCCCCGAACAAAAAAAAATGTTTGAAGCCGGTATAGATGCTTGCGTTGTCTAATTGCCATCTTTTCTATCCAGGCAGGAAAAGAAAAGACGAAAGAAAGAAGCTCAGAACGCTAGAGTCGCCAGCCAGAAAAGGATGTGTGGGAAAGCGCATGGTATATTATTTATCGTCGTCATTAGAAAGTTGGCAGACCGATGAAACATGGTCGAAAAAAAGTATCGGGGAACAAAGGAGACTGTCGTAGAAGAGAGTAACAGATGGCGAGATCCAAGCTTGTTGTTGTTCTAATCGGTTTGAAATATGGGGTAGTCGTAGAAATAGCAAATTATGCAGATAGGAAAGGGTAAGGCTGAGCAAAATCATCTTCTGTATACCAGCCGGGCCAATAGTCCTACAAAAAGACGTCGCCGATATCATTGATGCTTCGTTGGCGCTTGTGGGCCGCCGCAGTGGTTTCGTTGGTAAGAGAGCTCGAAGCCTTGCGTTTCTGTGCCGGCGATTCCTGGGAGCTCTGTACGTTAAAGTCGGTGCCAAAGCCACTCATGCTCGCACGTTGCTTTGGTCGCCGCGGCGGAGTGATTGGTGTGGTGACGGCCTCAAAGCTACCGGTCCGGATACCGCGCAAGGGACCCATACCGTAGGAATTTGAAAAAGCCAGCGAGTCTGCCGTCGCCTTGCTACTGTAGATCAGCTGCTGGTTGATTTGATTCAGGCGGAAAGCGCCAACGGCATTCGAGTTCTTGTCAAAGTGTGCGAGCAGAGAAGGCATGGCGTCGTCCTCCTCACCGGCGTTGTTGTCTTCCAGTTCGTCATCGGCACCAATTGAACTGCTAGCAGCAAAGGACGTGCGGCGGCTAGCAGGAGGCCCCATGGGTGTTGCCAGCGGTGTCAGGACATCATCCTCGTCCGGCACGCCGCTGTCCAAATCGAGGAACAAATCTGTGCTGGGCATTGGGGCCGGGACCGACAGATCAAACAATTCGTCGGCCGGATCGACAGCTTCGGGTTGCTCAACTCCGTCGGCCGAGCTACGGTCAAACTGGATAAAGTCCTCGATGCGAAGATTTGACTCGCCGTCGTCGTCAATGTACTCGCCAGAGAAATCGCTGTCGTCCAAAAGCAAGTCCGAGCCGAGGCTCGGGAAGAAGGCCTCAATAGGACCAACTTGTTGCGTCTGCATGTAGTCGCCAAACGTATTGGACGAGATCATGGCACCCATCATAAGAGATGACGGGTTGCTCATGAGCGGGGAAGACTGGGTGACATCGTTATCAGGAGGGGGGAGGCCGAAGTTCAGGCTGAAAAGTGGATCGGACATGATGTTCAGCGGGGGCTGGTGCTGTTGAGCAGGTCTTTCGGGTGTGTAGATGACCATCTTGCCGGTGTGCGGGTGGATGAAAGCAATGGGCCGCTTGCAGCGTTTGGGGGTCAAGACGAAACGTCTGGCACGCGGCTGGCCGTGGCGGTGGACAGGCACCTCCGCATCCGAGTCGGAGTCGGAAAACTCCTCGTCGCTGTCGATGAGCTCGATGCGGCGGGCCAGTTTCCGCCGGAGAGGGATGTGCTGTGGCTCTTCATCCTCAGTAGTGTCGCCATCGGCTGAGGCGGACGTGTTAGTAACAAAATACAATCATACAGAAACTGCATTACGCTGCCTGGGCGAAAGTAGGCACAATGCCTCGTTGGCTTAAACTCACTTTCATAGCCATCAAGTTCGTCGTCGTCCTCCTCGTCATCACGCTCCCCTTTCTTGTCATCCTCGTCTGCCAGAGCCTGGGGGAAGACATCTGCATTGGGATCGGGCAGTTCAGCAGCGAGCAGGTCAGCGTCCGAGAAGGTCAGAAGAGGCTCTTGGTCATGGCCATAGCCCGAGCTGTAGTCCCAAAAGGACGAGCTGACAGACGAGTCGGAATCATTCTCGATCTCGCGGCGGAAGCCTGGGTCAAGCGAGCCCTGCTCAACAAAAATATCGGGGAAGAACTGGCTGTCATGAATAGACGCTTCGCTCGCAGAGGAGTCGCTGTCGCTGTCGGGGACACCGGCAAAACGGACCTGGCGCTTTGCGGGGAGTGCAGCGCCGCCGGCCTGGTTGGCATCCGACTCGGAAATGCCGTTCCAGCTAGCACCGTCATCTGCGAACTTGGCCCTGCCAGTCAGAGTGTCATCGCCGCCGCCGTTGTTGGCGTTCTCCTCAAGAGCGAACTCGGTGAAGTCGGCATCATCCAGCTCCTCCAAGTCGTCGTCGTCGTCGTCATCATCGTCATCGTCGCTGCCAACGCCGTCTGCTTCCTCTTCGTCGGCGTCTTCTTCTTCGTTCTGGACAGGGGGCCGGGGAGAAGGTTCGTGTCGCGACTTGGTCGCGGCCTGAATTATGTGCTTCTCCTCGGCCGCATACACATCCTCCTCGTCATCGTCTTCGGAATCGCTGACTTCGCCGAGTGCCGAATATCCGCCGTCTGAGGAAAGGTCGAGGGAGGAAGAAGTGTCGGAGTCCCGCCGACGCTTGGACTTGGCTGGCGCAGCCTTGCGGCGAATGTTTCGAGGCATGGTGTGCAGGGGTAAATTCGTTCGTGAGGGGAAAACGAGATGCCCTGCAGGGGTAGAACCGCACAAAAAAATTGGCGGTGAAAAAAGGTTGGAAACGGGGCTGTTCGTCAATTGGCGAAACACAGCGTCTTAATTGTACTCCGGTTGAGTACAAAGGATCAAGAAAGGAACAAGAAGTTCGATATCAAATCGGAGGAACTTGTATCGGTGGGTGTATCGGAGTATGGGAGACTTCGAGATGGGGGATGGCGGTCAAGAAAATCTCGAGAAGAGGAAAGAGATAATGGGGATGGGAGGATAAGGGGGAGTATCGGTCTAAGAAGAGACAAAAGAAATGATGAACAGATGGTAGAGAGTAGAGAATAAGAAATAAAAATAAAGTTCGCAAGCGGTCTTGTTGAAGCACGTTGGGTTGTATCAGATTCGAGGCGTTTGTCGCGAGGGAGGCAGAATTTTTTTTGGTTGTCCAGGAGTGCCACGATCGGTGAAGAAAATCGAGGTTGGTCGTGGTCCCAGGGCAGCGGCGAGGCCTGGAGGGGGTAAACTCGAGTCGAGAAAAGGAATTTTGCAAAGATCTTGGTTTGAAGACGGTCGTCGAAACTGCGGGACTGCAAAACGCTGCCCTCCCCCTCGATCACATTCGTCGACGGAATGGAAGAGAAGGAAGGCAGCGTCCCACAGTGGGCATTTACAGCTCAGCGACGGCGGTGTACATCTTGGGAAATTCTCGACTGGGTTTATTGTGTGTTTTCTGGTGCTCTGAGCGGTAGGTCGACTTCGTTGTCTGGTGGGGGGTTTGTGGTTGTTTGATGGTGAAGATGAAGAGGGAAAGAGAGGACGAAGAAAGATGGTGAGAAACGGCGGTGGTGGGAAAGATATTTCTTTCGAGGGTTCCACTTTTTTTCCCTTCTCTCTAACTTTTTTTCTGGGCAGGCGCATCAGCGCATGTCCACTATGGTGGCACTAAACGTTAGCGGGAGATTTGGTGACAGAACGCCACGAAAGATCCACGAAACACCACTGGTTCTGCAGGCCAGAAATGCTCTGTGCCAACGGGTTACAAAATCGGCGGATCATAGAGGACGAAGCATTTGGCGTTGGTAGGCGTCATCTTGTAAAATGATACAAAAACAATCGACAATCGAGGCCATATGCACCTACTAGCTCTTCCTTACCGGGCGAACAATGGCAGTCACAATCCGATGCACGGGGCAAGTAATACGACCAATACAGCACTCTTCACAGTACACTGCACCTGCCGTCACAGCTCGCCAAATGGGCGATGCCAAAAACGGTCAACCACTTGAGGCATTCACGAAGCAAGGAGTGCACATATGCAGGCTGTATGCTGAAATTAGGATCTGGACACTCGTCGCTTCGCTCCTTCCCACCCGCAAGAAAAGGGCGAGCAACCGGACGACTCTCCGTCGTCTATTGGCTGCTCCGTCCCATTGGCACGGCTACTTCCCGCTGTGTTGTAACAGCGGGTCCCCTCCCCCTTGAGACGGCGCAGCAGAGGCAGAGGCAGGAGCGAACAAGCGACATAACGACAAAGCCCAAGTACACCGCCATTTCACCCACGAACATATCTCGAAGCTGCAACGACGTGGCCGTTCGCAAAGAGTTGTGGAGAGCAAGACGACTTCAAAAAGCACATTTACAGTGCCAAAAATACACGGAGCAACGCGGGGTCGAGGGATCCGGACATACCAATTTTCACATTGAAAGTGTCTTTTCCCTGCCTGTCATAGGCAACTACTGAGGCCTTCTGTACACGTCTCGTTTCTTCCCAAGACAGCTGCCCAGGACCGTCTGCCGTGTCTGATCTCCGCTGTTGTGCATTGGCCAGCCCACAGGACCCCGAATTAAAGCAGGGCATAGTACATACAGAGTCGAAAGTAAAAAAAATCCATGGAGCATCGAGGGGCAGCTCACTAACTTCCTTGTTGCTACTTGTACAAAGTGGACGGGGCATTTTAGTTGGCATCGAGTCTCCCAGATGCCGGCTGAGGACCACAACCACCTCAGAACAACATCCTTTCTCCAAGTTCAGGCAGCCTTCGATCAGCAGTTTTCAAGGGAAAAGTTTGCTGCTCCACCGAAAAAGAGGCAATGATGGCCACTATCGCCGCTTACGATAATGCACTGAAGGCGCCAATGATGTCGCCGGTATCCACCGGGAGGTCCGGCCGCGGAAATTACTAGCGCCACCGCTCGCGCCGTCGAAGAAGGACTCGGTCAGTCTGCATGCTGTCTTTTCTCTAGAAAAAGTGTTTGCAAAGGACACCAATACTTTTGTTGTTTTAGGCGTCCAGGGCGAGGAAGTTTTCCCAGTCAAATGACAGCCTCAGAACCGTCCTCGGACATGCCTTTGGGAAAGTGCGACATGGGCTTTTGCAGGGCGACCAATCCAATGCAGGCATTTCGATACCCCCTCCTTCCAGATCAATTTAAAGTACTCCGGAGATATGGAGGGAAAGAGTCACCACGGTCGCTATGAGTCAGTTCAGTCTCTTCGATGAGTGTGTTGTTGGGAAGGAGCCTTGTATCTGTGGGGGGCAGGCGTAACCAACTGGCAGCCAGCCTAGCCACCTTTCTGCACAGCACAATTACACATGTCAAACGCAGTACTCGCCAGTACAAGATCTTCCATACGCATTCCAGCAAACGTATTTTTGTAATATTTGCAGTCAAAAGCACAGTGTATTACCACTTGGCGACATGCCCTGACTACCGTCCTTTGCCCGTCCTCAATACCACAGTTTGGGTAGGCAGAACTCCTAACAAATTCCAGCCAATGCGGGGTCGCCGTCATCCCTTGGCCTTAGGTTCAAAAAAAATTTGGACTCCAGATCAAAAACTTTTTAGTGGGTACTTTCTTATCTTATCGGTAGGAGCGTTGCCCGGTGAGCTAAGCATTCCGAATTAGGAAAGAGTAAATATACGGGGCCCGGTTGTCGGGTCCAAGCGTTCATGGTTGTGCATCTTGATGTGCTGTTTTGATCCACCGAGATGCAATCATCTGCTGTCCGACATCAACTTCTTGCATCGCGGTCTTGTGCTCTCTTTTCGACATCCTTTTTTATCTCAATTTCTTCGCATTTATTCTCCTACGTGCATCAAATTTGACACATTTTCCATCGCAAATAAACACTTGTCGCATTTTCACACATTCATGATGGACTCGCTTCCGTCGGCCTCGAAATCTCACAGCCTGTTCCAGGTCTATCTCCGGTTGCGGCCGCCACAAGCTGGTGCCACTGCGACGGATCGCTTTCTCGATGTCGAGCCGCCAGCAACAGACGCGCCGTCAACAGCGCCTACTCACATTCGCCTGAACCCACCCAACGACCGGCGGCGAGCGATTGAGAAGTTCTGCTTTACCCAAGTGTTCGAGGAAGACGCCAGCCAGCTCGATGTGTTTCATTGCACGAACGTTGTGCCGTTGGTCGAAGGCGTCCTCGCGCCTCATGGTGGTGAGGGCACCGATGCGCTGCTCGCTACGCTCGGCGTCACCGGCTCTGGAAAGGTAAGGAGGCCAATAAAGCAAGATTCGCTGCCATCGCAAGCATCTCGAGATGTCGCAAACTAACACGATCACGTACAGTCGCACACTATTCTCGGCTCTCGCTCCCAGCGCGGCCTGACACAGCTCGCTCTCGATGTCCTCTTCCGCTCGATTGGCCAAAACATTGCCGACTGCTCAACATCCTCCTCCCTCGAAGCTTCGATCAACGCGTCGGACGCGTCTGAGGCCACCATCTACACAGCATCGACCTTTCTCGACTCGGTCTACACTGATGCATCTGGGCCATCTCGCTACAGCTCGCGTGCACCCACTCCCATGATCGTACGACCCCCATTTCCTTGTGGTCTCTCCAACGCGCCTCTGTCCCCGAGGCTACAGCAAAATGAAGACGAATCGCCTGGAAACCACAGTAGTCTCAGTGGACTGCCTATACCAGGCATGTTTCCGGGCAGTCCAAGCCCCAGTGGGCCTCAGACTCCACGGCTTCGCCAGGCCAGTGTTCGAATTGTCCGTCCAGAAGACTACAAAGTCTCTCCAACAAGCACAACTTTACCGGCACCAATAACCCCGGTCAAACAAACAGCCGTAGCAAGATGCGGGCTCGAGATGCTGCAGAAAGATGACAACAAGACAAACCCGGCCTACGCCAAGACACCATTCACGGCCAGACGCTTCATGGCGTCCACGGCTGCATCTACCAAACATAGAAATCACATGAATGCTAAACCTCTCTTCTTACAGGGCGACTACCCGCCAGCAGGTGCACCGCCACCGCCGACCCCTCGCCGTCTCCTCAACCGGCCATCCGCTTTCCCACAGCAGCCCGATATCAGCAGCGTCAATGTCAGCAGTGACCCAGGCTCGCAGTATACCGTTCTTGTGTCGATGTACGAAGTTTACAACGACCGCATCTTTGATCTTCTGACGCCTCCTATCAAGTCGGCTGCCACCAAAGAATACCGCCGTCGGCCACTCCTGTTCAAGAGCACTGAGCTTTCGTCCGACCGGAAGGTCGTCGCGGGTCTGCGCAAGATTATCTGCAGCAACCTAAACCAGGCACTTATGGTGCTCGAGGCCGGTCTGCATGAGCGCCGTGTCGCTGGTACAGGCAGCAACAGCGTCAGCTCTCGCAGTCATGGTTTCGTGTGCATCGAAGTCAAGAAGCGCTCTATGCATGGTCGCAACGCCGGGTCGGCGCCGTGGACTGGGAATGTGCTGACAATCGTCGATCTTGCGGGCAGCGAGAGAGCCCGCGACGCGAAGACGGCCGGTGCTACGCTTGCCGAAGCTGGCAAGATTAACGAAAGTCTCATGTATCTTGGACAATGCCTGCAGATGCAGAGTGATGTTGGCAGCTCGAGCAAGGTAAATGAGCACCACGCGTACCTTCTTCCCCATCAATGCTACTTTTCATGCTAATAAATGCCACAGCCGAGCAAAGTGCCCTTCCGCCAATGCAAACTTACCGAACTCCTCTTCTCCAACTCTTTCCCCTCAGCCTCAGTGCAGTCGTCGAATTTCGGCCAGTCTGTTCGGCGCAACCCTCAAAAGGCAGTTATGATTGTAACCGCCGACCCGCGCGGCGACTTCAACGCCACATCACAAATTCTGCGCTACAGTGCCCTCGCTCGCGAGATTACTGTACCTCGCATTCCATCCATCACACAGACGATTATGGGATCAGTGCCGGCCGGCTCGCAGCAAGGTCCCCTCAGCTCTTCGCCACCCTTGTCTACCATTAGCACAGCTAGCAGCGGCCACCATGGTAGCAACCACGCAGTGCACCACCACCGGCCTTTCTTCCCGCCTGGAAGTACCGCCAACTCGGTTCCTCACAATCGGACATTCTCACCGATCAGCAATGCGTCATCCGAAGACCGTGTCACGATGGAGATTGCTGCCTTGGAGATTGCTCGCATGTCGGAGGAGATCGACTACCTACGGACGTCTTTGGAACAGGAATCTGAGAAGCGCCTCGAGGCCGAATCTCACCTTCTGTCCATGACCGACCGCATGCTGGAGCAGGAGCAGGAAATTCGCGAGGACTGTGCCATTGAGTTTGACGAACGCTTGGCCGTCGAAATGGCCCGCTGGAAAGCGAGCCTTGAGGTTGAGAAGGAGCGCGGTGAAGAGCATTGGGACCGCAAGGTTGAGGTTATGGAGCGTCTCCAGAACACGGAGAACGATGAGAGCAATCTCGGCAGTGGCGGCTGTTGCGACCACGAAGACAAGGAGAATGTCTTGGTGGAGAACCTCGAGGAGGAGAACGAGCGTCTTCGGCGCGAGATTGCCGTCCTAAAGCGGGAGCTCACCGGTCGGTCACCTTCGAAGCGCAAGCCTCTACGCGAGCGCGATGATCTGCCAACGGCTTCACCAGGTGCATCGACACCAGTGTCTGCTGGTCGTCAACCCATTGACAAGCACGCTGCTACCGTCAGCGCTGCCGACAAGGCCCTTGATAAGGCCAGCGAGAGCATCCGGAGGAAGATGGAGAGACTTCGGATGAGCGAGGACGACGCCGACACCATCATGGGTCGTTCCAGCGGGCGTCCTAGTGGAGCGTCTGTCAAGTCGACCGTCAGCAACGGGAGTCCGAAGAAGATGCGCAAGCTCTCGCCAAGGAAGTGGGATGTTGCACTTGATGACGACGATCTTTTCTAATCACTTTAACATCTTCAGCGCGTGATATCTTCTGTCTTTATTTGTTCTCGTTTCTTTTTTGTTCATATTATTTTATTTGGCTGGTCGATTTGTTTTGCAGCTTCATTTTGGGTTTTGATCTGGTCTTTGCTTCTATCCGAGGTTTCTAGTGGATACAGATACCCAGCAGTGTTTGGTCTTTTTTTTTTTTTTTACAACAGAAGATTGTCACGATCGCTGAGGAGGTATCAAAGGGCGTAGCTGGCACTACAAGTGGTGCCAAACACCTCGTTGTAT
>JANSLP010000543.1:0-12692 GCA_029298735.1 Ophiostoma sp. CBS 140.51
CGTCTTTATCTCTGGGCGCGCCTTCCCAGCAACAGCACTCAGGATCGTGCCTTCCTCTCTTTGCCTTTCACACACTCTCTCTGAGGAAGCATGTGCTGTAGCCAAAATTTAATCAGAAAACATAAAAAAAAAAAGCAGAAAACAAAGACTTATTCGGCAGCTGCCGACCAGGGTTCGGATCAGACTTGAAGCAATCTAACAAGACCGTGTTAATACCCGTTTGTTTTATCGGCTGCGCCACCTAGGCGCATAGAGTTAACGAAGCATCCATTTTATCAACGCCGCAATCAACTGACCCAAAGTCTTATCCAGAGTGGACGCCCCGAGAAAGGGATTTTATGGTTCTTTTTACCACAACCTCTCCTGACTTACCATGGTGCTTTTGTACGTCGTAGATTTGCAAACGTTCAGATAATCCGATTTATCAATATCCCTGCAAACAGCTTCCTTTTCGATTTGTTGTGTATCATCACACATCCGGCCGCTATGATACTAACAATGTACACCGGGTTAGCCCCATTTTCAGAAAATCCACAGTTCTTCGAATTTTGCCGGCTATATTTTTTGGACACAGCCAACCACAGTGGACAGCCAACTTGACTGTCCGGTCTACCGGACCGGATATATGATCTATGACCGCACAAATAATATTGCTACATAATAAATACTGTAGTCACCGTGGTCCAGGCCCTGTCCGTCGCATTTCCTTTTATTTAAGAAACAACTGTGCCCCAGTCACACAGAGGCTGATTGGACTTGGCCAAACAAACTCTGGATAATACCGATAATTAGTTGGTACTGTATCCAACGCCCCTTGTCCCCTCCTCTTTTTAATTTTTTTTTTTTCGACTTTTTCGACTTTTTTATGCCGCGACTCGCTGTTTCGCTGTTTCGCGGGAGATTCTTGCATCTTACACATCTCTGTTTTTTTTTTTTTTTTTTTTTAACCACCTCCACAGTTTGAAAAGACCAGTCAAATTTACCTCGTTCTGTACGCAGTACACAACACCACGACCATGTCCAACTCCAATACTTCGAGCTGCCCGACGTCCCTCGTTCCTGTCGACCTACCCATCCCGCATAACCTTACCTACGCCGTCATACCGGGCTTCAATGCGTCCGATCCGTGGATGGTCGATTGCTGCCACCCCAGTCCCGTGCACGTTGTAAATACCTGCTGGGAATGGTGCCAGCTCAACGGCACGAACAAGGATGAAGTCTCATCGGATTTCAACGCTTGTATGATTGCCAGCAAGCGCAACCTTTCGCAGTCCAACGGAGTGCTCATCCACATGTCCGGCACAACGTCAAACTCAAACAACCCCGTCACCTTTGTAGGAATGGCGCTGGTAGCGCTCACAGCCTCAGTTGTGTTGTTTTGATGGTGTGAGAGCTGAGAGCTGACGGCTGAGAGCTGGGAGGTAGGAGCTGAGATCAGTGGCGGTTTGCGTTAGGATAAGATGCAATAGGGTAACTTTAGCTTGGATTAGATGGTGATTTATATTTTTATTTTATCGGCCTCTTCTTTTGTTCGTTGGATAGTGACTAGAATGAGTCGAGGCGAGGGAAGAGTAATACGATGCGAGAGGATCATTTGCATCGTGTATGGCAGCATAAGGAAATAGGGTTGAAGCATTAAAGTATTTTAAAGTCGATGTAATTATCATTGGGCGGATGTGGCGGCCCGGACCGCACTTTCCCCGGACAGTGCGGACCTGGACAAGGAGAGAAGGAAGAGAAGGACGGTGGGGTGGGTACGTCATAGATGCAATGGAGTATGACAAGCGCGGTAGAGGGTAGAAGGCTAACGCTTAAAGTCTAAACTCCAAAAAAGACGAACACTGTCTGTCCGTCAAGCCCGTATAAGAAAATCGATGCCGTCGGGTTATCTGTCAGTAGACTAGCCGAATCAGTCAATGAGGTTGACGTCCTTGATACTGTCCTTGATACTGTCCTTGATACTATCCTTGATATCTGTCCTTTTCAATTTAGTTATCTAAGCGAAGCCTGCGGCTGCCTTAATATTCGTCGTAAGCTGTAAGACGTTTGCTTTTTAAGGATCAAAGCCGAGGCTCCTTCAGGGCGTATCATTGCAGATTTCTAGGAACGTAAAAGAAACCAAGGATTCAAGAGGATTTAGAGCAATATTTATCGGTTCGTTGTAACCTATCAGTCGCTGCCATGCTGGCTGAAAGTTGCCCAGCTTGAGAGATGTTGCGGAGCTGTTCGAGGGAACCTTGAACGCCGTTCCTACCTCGCCAAGCTGCATGACTCGCGATCGGCTGTACCTTCTTCTGGTATAGCTCCTTCTTGCAGGATTCAGTTGTGGGCTCTACTATTATTAAAGAAATAACTTTATTACGTTGGACTGTCTGGCCTGGTCCAAGTACTAACTTAATGCTACCCTGGTAATAATAGAGGACCAAATCTGGCCTAATGGAGTGTGACAGGGGTTAAATTTGGTCCCATGCCAAAAATTAGTCGTCTCCTTGGAGCTTCAGCCTGCATTCTGATTTTTCTTTTATTACATATTCCTAGCTACATATATACGATACATACATAACATCCTCCATCTATCTAGTTCTTCTTTTATAGCAGCTTGCCCACCGCTGCGGGGTTTCTCCTTCTTCAGTAGTTAAGCAAATGACTTCATTACTCGCCTCCTAATGCAAGGCCTGCCCGATGTCTTATTTTTATCTAGTGATAGGAGTAGAGACAGCCGTTAGTTCTCTCCCCTGCCTCGTTTTCCCTTGCTCTTAACCGGCTTGTACGTCTTGACCATCTCAGGGCTCATATGCCTCTCTGCCGCCCACTAATCTTCTTCTTTCGGGCGGCCTGCGCACCGCAGCAGGTACTCTGTCTTTCTCTTCCGTATGCGTGTACGCAGCACGTCCTACACCGAGCCCTACATACTTCTCCTCGAACGTGTCCACAAGCTCGTCGTCGAGAATGTTTTCTCGAGGCTCCCAACTGTAGCATCCCTCCTGGGCCCACTTCACAAAATATTTCCTTCCCCATTTCCCAAGCAAGCAGTCGACTAGATATTCGTCGTTTGTTAGACTAGATAGGCCTGTTTTCTCCCGTCTGTTGGACGCCGACTGTGCCTCGTAGGCGACTGTGCGTTGGGGCATCGAGTGCCGAGCCTCACCATCATTTAGAGAAGCCTCCGAGGATGCTTGGTGGTCCTAAAGGGCTGGATTGATTGCGTCTTCCAGGAGAGCTGGAGGTGGTTGACTTCTCTTCCCGCATGCCGTGTGCGACACTGCCTCAAAGTCATCGTATCTGGTAGTATGTTCCGCAACATTGTAGCTGCTAGAGCTTTTAAGAGGAGATAGGTCCACCGGTGCTACCCTATAAACAAACACTTCCACTCTGTGCTCATAGTGATAGGCCCCCGTCCTAGATATTCCGGGTAGCGGATAATCCTCGCAAGCTTGCTCTTGTCTGCTGTCGACAGGGTAGCTCTGCCATCCCTCCGATATACGAAGGCTGCTGACGCCCTCGGCATCAATAGCGCTTAACGAGGCAGACGATTCTGGCGTGGCCGGTGAATCGCTATCAAAACTAGACACCGTATCAAATACCGGCTTTCGGAGACCTAATAACGATGATGAGCTGTCCGATCCCGGTCCGCTGTTGGTCCCATCCGCCAAGACTGAACAACGATCTATGGGCGAGATATTCGAGAACTCGGGCTTAGCAGGGAACTCGGTGAGATAGCCGTGTATAAGACCAGCCGGTGTTGCAGCGGTTCGACGTATCTTGGCCGCGCCGGTCGATTTTCCTGTGGCTTCTGGGGCCTCTTCCGAGCGATCTCTCGATCTTCTTCTCGTTCTCAGCTTGGGAATGCTGTGGATGTCTTCGAAGTGCTGCCATAGATCCGCTTCTGCATGGCACACTACGGGGTACCGGTCATCGGGACATGGCATCCGGCTTGAATCGAATCTCGCCCGGATGTATTTCGGGACGTAATCGTGGATGTGCCGCAGCCAATTGTTCCGATGTGTGTGCTGGTACATGCGCTTGGCGGCTGGGACGCTCTCGTCGCTCAGGCAGCCGGGGCAGTCCCCAGCGCACGCAATAGCGGTACGAAAGACGACTGGATCGCAGCGGAAAGGTGTTTCTTGGTTGTCGATATGACCTTGGCAGTGAGCCTTTCAGTCGGCCTTGCTCGTCTCCCAGCCACTGCATAGGAAGCAGAACTGGGCAAAGCCGGATTGCGCTTTGTGATACATTTCGTAGCAAGAAAGCACATGTTACTAGACAGCAGCCATCTGCAGGGAAAATTCCATCGAGCCTCCAGTGCGCGAAGACTCTATATTAATAGAAATCCGTAGCAGCATAGATACCAGGAATCATATAAAACACTGTCAGCACGAAAAGACTCTGCAACAACTGCTGGGACTCATTTATGGCCTCCTCCCTCTGAGACCATGTACACATTTTGGATCCCTTGTTTGTGCTTGGAGTCGTATGCTTTTAACCGTACACATGCTGCTGTGGCGCAGGTATCGAGACAGCGCAGACCTGTGCACGCCTATGCAGACATGCTTAGCGCCGGTGCCAGACTGTGCAGCGCCGGTGCTTGGCCCCCAAAGACGAGTCGTGATTTGTATGGGACAAGATGAATAGATTCGGCTACTATAACATATATACATGTAGAGCCTGGCGGCCAGAAGGGGAAAGAAAAGAAGTCAGACTATATAGAGCAGACACGTCATGATAATAGCCTTAGAACGAGGATGTCAACCTGTCAAGGTTGTCATTTCCGTAGCCGTATCAAATGACCAATGGTGCCATCCCATATTTACTCGACATGCTTGGCCACGGCCGTGATGGCAGCGTCCTTGGCCTGCAGCTCGACCTCTGTGACGGTGTCGACGTTCTTCTTGCGGCCCCACTTGCGCGGCGGCACACCCTGGCGGTACAGATCGTCAATCTCGTCGAGGGTGCGGCGAGCGGTCTCGGGCAGCAAAAAGTAGGAGTATATGACAACAATCAGAGCGCAGCCGCCAAAAATCAAGTAAGCCTTGGCGCCCAGGTTGCCGGCATCCGGGTTGATGATTTGCGGTGTGGCAAATGTGGTGATAATAGCCGTGGCGTACGACCAGAAGAGGGTCCAGGTCATGGTGGGTTCACGCAGCTTGGCGTCGGGGATCTCGGTGGGGAAGATGTACGCCAAGCTCTGGAAGGAGGCGGCGTTGACAAAGGCAAAGATACAGCTGAGGGCGGCGAGGCCGAGAATCTGCGGGTTGGTCTTCAAGCCACCGCAGGCCAGGCCGCCAGCGGTGAAATCGAGGACAACTAGTGTAGAAATGCCACCCAGAGCGACGGTACGACGACCCAGACGATCCGACAGGAAAGGGCCGACCATGTTGCCCAGGAACTGCAGGAGGAAAACGAGAATGGTCATCAAAAATGCATTGCTGACACCGGCCTGCACAAAGAGCACAGTCGAGTAGGTAATGGCCAGGGACTGACCGCCAACCTGTCCCGCAGGCAAGTACGACGAGGCCATGAACGTGCGTGCCCAGTTCTTGCGCGCCAAAATCTCCTTGAAGCGAACGGAACTCTTGGCCTCACTGGCGGCGGCTAGGACGGCGGCGATGCTGTTGATTTCATGGTCGACAATGGCCTCATTCTGACGGCGGAGCTTCAGGAGCTGGGTACGGGCATCCCCAATGCGGCCCTTGGACACCAACCAGGCAGGGGACTCGGTAAGGAAAAGGGACATGATGAAGAGGAGACCAGCCAGAGCGGCCTGAACAGCCAGAGGGATCTTGTACTGGCGGTCATCCATGAGCTTGGCTGTGCCCCAGACGACGACAGTGGCAATGACCGAAGAGGCACCCGAACCAGCAGCGGCCATACCAGTAACACGACCACGGACGTGGGCAGGGACCAGCTCGGCCATGAATAGGGGGACGACACTCGTCAGGATGCTGATGCCAATGTTGTTCCACAGACGACCAACAATCATGGCGGCCATGTTGGGAGCGAACAGCTGGAGGAACGAACCCGGGACCGAGGTCAGGGCATAGGCGATGAGCATGGTGTTCTTGCGGCCGAGCCAGCGCTGAAGAGGCACACCAATAAAGGCACCAAGGACAGCACCGACAAGAGGCACACAGACAAGCAGGTCGAGGTCGTTGGCGGTAAAGGCGAAGCTGCCCACGCTCTTGGCATCGCCGTACTTCAAGACGAATAGCGGGAGAGAGACGAGAGGCGAGGTGACGGCATTGTCGTAGCCGAACAGGACCATGGCCATGGCGATGGTGGCCACTAAAGGTGTTAGTATAAGTAAATTCAGTTCCATGTCAACGTGTGTATACGTACAGTTGTAGGCCAACCGCAAGTTGAACCAGTCTTTGAAGGCCGGCTGTGTAGCAACCTGCTCTGTATGCTCGTCCGCCATCTTCAAGTCGCTGTGCATCTCAACGTGCATGTTGGCGTGTGAAGGATTGAAGTGAGTTTCGTATAAAGTGAGAGTAATGTCGAACTCTGAACCTGTTTGTCGACTGTTGATGCTGTGTCGACTCTTTGGACTTGGTAGTATCGACTATCAAAGAACCACGAGGTAACTGGCGATCAGGCACCTTTTATGTCACAGGATGGGGAAAACAGTTCCTGGGGAAAAAGCGTGGTGGCATTCAAAATGCCAAGTCATGGAATCTGGGACAGCCACGAAATTGGGGGAGACGCTGACACAGTCTGGGACATGGTCTGGGGAAACGGGTGTACGCCGTCTGGTGCCGTCTGGGGAAGAAGAAAGAAAAACGAGCCGCGACCGTGGAATCAGAGACAATTCTCCACAGTCGTGATCTTTCGGTTCAAAATGCTCATGCGTGGAGAATAGGACGAGCAAGGCTAGATTGTTCCTTCCCCCACTCCACACAGAAACTAAACTGGTTTCGTGGGTGTTGGTTCGATAGGAGACAGACAAGCGAGTCCGAAGGTGGCTAGCATCCAAAAAATTGGGGGAACATTTGGGAGGATGGAGGCTAAAGTGCTCAAAGTGAATGTGTCTGGAGCGGCCAGGGCGAGAATGGACGAGAATGAGGAGCTATCGCTCGTTGTTGGAAAAGGCCCTTTGGAGTTTGTTAGGGTATTAGTGGCCCGTCCCCTTTCTCTCTTTCCTGGGCAGAGTCCGAGATAAAGCCCGAGTTAAGTACCGACACTAGTGACAATTGGGAGGGAAAGGTGTGGGCTCTCCTCTTTTCTTGACTTTCAGCCTCCTCATTCTCTAGACCTCCTCAGCTTGGCCCATCTTGTCGTCCGGGGTAGATTCCGCGACAAGGACCGAGACAAAATAGCAAGAAAGCAACAATGGACACGAGAATCATCACCTCCAACCATGTACTTGCAATCCGAGAAGCCGAGACGGATCGTTGCCAAAATCCGGTCTTTGGTACATAAGTCGATATCCAGGGTCTCGTTATAGTAGGAAATTATAACTAACAACAGCAGTCAAACAACATACAATCGATAAACAATCAACCAACAACACAGACAATCCACCAAGAGCCCTCACAATTTACCACTGTCTTACTTGACGTTATTCAATTGCACATAATTTTTGCAACAGTCCTCGACAACATCCTTCCAGCCTTCACATCATCACATCCTCACATTCAAAATGTCGACCACAACCGCAACCACAACCACAAAGACCAACACCGTCGCGGTGATCCCCGGTGAGGACGTTCTCAAGGCCATCCTGGGCACCAACGACAACATTATCAACGCTCTGGACAGAAACTATGTCGAGGTGAGTTTGCCCTTTCACTTTCTAGACAAAAATCATGCCATACATACTAACAACTACAGTCATTCATGAAGCTCACCCTCTCCCCGGGCCCTTCCGACCCCCTCGACGTTGCCGGCGCCCGCAAATGGCTCGAAGATCAATATGGCCCGATGCCCAAGACGCCCCAGGCCAAGCGCGTGCGCCCAGAGATTGAGTTGGCTGTCGAGGACGTTCCCATCGTCTATGGCGAGGACAAGGCCACCTTCAACATTCGCGTCTACACCCCTCAGATCAAGGATGCCTCTTCTGGACCGGTTCCTGCCATTCTTGCCTACCATGGCGGTGGCTGGATCCATGGCCACTCGTCGCTCGAGGACGACGTCTTCAAGTTTGTTGCCAGCGAGACGTTGTCCGTCGTCTTTGGCGTCGATTACCGCCTGGCCCCCGAGCACCCCTTCCCTGCTCCCCACAACGACTCCTACAAGGCCTTGAACTATGTCGTCGCCAATGCCGCCAAATACAATGTTGACACCAAGCGTGTCGCCCTCTGGGGCTGCTCTGCCGGCGGCAACCTGGTGGCTGGCGTTGCCCTCCGCGATGCCCGTGAGCACGTGGTCACTCGCATCTGCCACGCCAGTTTGCTCGTACCCGCTCTCTGCCCTCCCAAGGTCGCCCCCGCCATCTTGAGCGTGCCCACCTCGGCGTACTCGCACTTTGGCTCCACGGGCAACCCCTTTCTCCTAAGCAAGGCCGACGAGACCTGGGAGATTTTCGCCAACGGCACCGAGAACCTGACCAACCAATACCTAGCGCCCCTGCTAGCCACGCCCGAAAAGAACCACTGCCCCATGTACGTTGTGGCCGCTGCTGTCGATGTGCTGCGGGACGAGGCCGTCGCCTACTCCATGGCCTACCGGGATGCCGGTATCGATGTCCAGCTGGAGATTGTCGCTGGCGCGCCGCACGGCATGCTCGCGGCCACCGAAGCGGCGGTGAGCAAGCAGTACTGGCGCAACCAGGTGCGCGTCTTTAACACGACGCTGCACACTACCTTCTAGACAACGTAAGAGGCAGGTAGTTCTTCCACAGTCTACATGACATATATATTTTATTTGGAAATCTCCCGTACATAGAAATCAATTGTTTGCCTTCCCGCAAGACCTGGATATTAATGAACGTAGTACGTGCAGTTTAGCCTTTTAAACGCAACATCTACAACCTCAACACAGATGCTTAGATCAACATCATATTTAAACTCCGTTCTGGACAATCAATTCACCTAGAACCAAAAACCTCTTGTACTAAACTAAGATCTACTCATTGTTGTGTAGGATCAGTATGATCGATTGAAGCTAAATTTGAATTCATTATCCGTAAAATTACATGTCCGTCTGCCATGGGTATCATTCCAGCCAGTATCTTCTGTCCTTTCCTCGCTTCGTCTCTCAGTCGACTTGGTCAAATGTCTGCTCCATAAACAGGTGCATGTCAATGTTTTCGTTCCTGCTTGTGATCGTACTCGCGCTAACCGTCGTCGTCGTCGTTGCCACTGCCGTCTGACTCCGTAACAGTGCTGCACATTGTGCCATTGCTGCCGCATATCGCAGCTCGTAGTCGGCGGTACCAATGGCTGCCATCAAGTCGTCTGCTAGCATTGCCACTTCAGCCGTGCTGGTGCTGTTTTGATTCTGTCCCAACTGTGACCTTTGCACCATGTTTTCGACAATGTCAACCATTTTGCCGAGACCGACCATTCTCAATTCCGTTTGGGAGAGACTGCGCGCCCATGCCAGCGCTTTCCGGCCAATGTTTTCGGGGAGGTCTTCTTCGACGCTCTTCTCCACGGCCATATCAGTGCTGCTGTTGTTGTTGTTATTGTTGTTGTCGCCGCTGGTCGCTCCTGTTTTCCTGTCACACGAGAACCACAGCTGAGTAATACTCAGATCGGCAACCATGACGCGGACAGTCGGACTTCGGGGAAGTGGAACGCTCGAGATATTCTTTGTGACGTCGTCTTCCATCAATAGGTGGGACGTTGATGACCCCGACTGCGCGCCGACCATCATATACATGCGGGTCATGAGTTGAAGCTGCCGGACGGCAAACCGGTCCAGGTCGCGAATGTCCTTGTTTGGATCGACGGGCTGCTCTGTCACTTCCTCCCCTTCTGGCGTGTCAGCCTCCTCAATGTCGGCATCTCCATACCACGATGTCAGGTCGTCCACCCGCAACAACGACGGCACATCCATCCTCCAAGATGGGTCGCTCGACAGGAGGGCGGTGGCTGTGGCCGTAATGAATAACAATGCTTTCAGCCGCTGGGTCCGCATCGCTTCAGTTTTGTTGTGGCCCCGCACCGCCCGCGCATAAGCAAAGTCGGCCAACCTGCTGGCTTCTGACAGGTACAGCAGGGCGCGTTGTTCTTTGCCCATGACAATGCACGCCACAAACATGGTAAAGGACACAATCACCGTATCGGCCGTCGCTGCCTCGGCATAGTCGTACGTACACCGCAGCTGGTTGACAATGGCGAGGCGCTGCATGACCTTGGCGGTGCCGCTGTCGGTGGGCGCAAAGAGGTAGTCGTAAGTTTCGCGCAGCAGGTCAAGCGCGTGGCCCAGAATCCCAAAATCGAGGTCCCAGGCGTCGTGGCCCTGTTGCAGTCGGTGCGTAAAATCGTCATAGTTGATGACGGGCCAGGTGGCGTAGATTGTGTTCATAAAGAACGAGAAGCCCTGGGTCGTGTGTTCGAGCGTAAGGTTTTGGTGCTGTGGCGGTTGCATTGGCATGGGCATTGAGATGGAAAATGGAAGGCTGCTCATTGGTGATATGCGGTTGGACGAGTCGGACGGCGGTGATGTTGACGACGACGGGCCCGGTGTCAGTCCTGGCGTCATTCCTGGCAGTGGTGTTTGCCCTGGCGTCGTCAATCCTTGCAGGTTGATGCCCGGCCAGGAGGTAAGGCGGTCGCCATCGTCATGTTGATGATGATGGGGAAGGTGGATGCTGTTTGTTGGCGTCTGGCTAGAGGCACTGTCTGACCGGAGTGCATCGACAATCTTGCCTGACCGCCGCCGTCGTCGAGCCTTTTCCGAAGAAACACACGCGATCCCCGCTCGTACACAATTGTCACAGATGGGAAGCAGAAGTGCTCGCGTCAATCCACGATTGGAACACTGTCGCTGTTAGTAGAAGTTGATGACGAAGACATTGATCGTGAAGATGGTGAAGACTGACTTTGAGTTTGCGAGAACGGCAGGCATCGCACGCCTTGGGCATGAAGTTTGGTGTTCGTTCAGGCATGATGGGTGGATAACAGTATTGAATATTCAAACGAAAAATAGAGACGAAAATAGAAGAGAGAGAAAAAGATAAGTTCAAGAGCCGCAATTGCGCCTTGTAGATTGATTGTTTGAAGGAGTCCACACGAAGGTAGTGTCCACAGACGCACGTCTTTAATTTCGTCTCTTTGTCTTGCAGAAGGATCCCAAAAGGCGAACAAGGCGAACCTCAACTAGTGAAATGCGCAGCGCTTGGCAACCTTGCCGAGAACGTCGCACACATCGTGGCTCACCTTGAGCAATCTCTGCTTATTTTTCGTTCCATCCTGCGGGGTTGTCCTGTGTTGAGGCCTCGCGCGGGCCCATAATCGTAACACTAAGAAAGGTTTTTTTTTCGGCTCCCATGGCTTTTGGGAGAGGCCTATTCTGGTCGGTTCCTTAAAGGTTGGCTTCTGGGCCTCTGTGGCTTGTGCATGCCTCGGGCAGGTTTATTTTCAGTCTTGTGGCGTCTTTTAGGAGGGTGCCCATTTTTTGGCTTCTGCAATCGATTCGAACACAAATTTTGGGGTACCCCCTCCCTCCCCGCCCCCGGTTCTGTTTATCTGCACCTTTCTCTTTATTCCTCCTTAAAGTATCCATCTTCATTCCACCACATCTATCCAATGTAGCTTTACGTAACCCTTGCGCCCCCTTCGTGAACATCATTTCAGCACGGTAAGTAAGAGAGAGGGTGGTTGAGTGATTGTACTTACATTTGTATTTTAAACAATCGGTAACGACTAAGTCTTTTATCTGATATGTGGTTTACTGGGAGAAAGCCTCAGTCTTATACCTATGTATATATGTATACAGTGGGGTTTATTCTCCATTTTTATTTTACCGTTCTACAACAAGGATACCGTTTTCAATCCCACTCGCGATTATGCCTGTAGCTGCTGGGGTCTTGACATCACCCCAGCTCTCGACGCACAGGGCAAGCCCATCATCCCTGACCCCGATGACTCGGGGCTTCGTGTGTATGTCCGAGGAGTTCAAGGCTACGATACGTCCGCGCTCTGTGGCCCGTAAGAAGAAGATCATTGAGGAGTGGGAGACCGCGGCAAAAGAGAACCTAGACCCCGTCACTAAGCAGTGGCTGTCAGTAGTCATGGACAAGGACATGTGGAAAGTGAAGGCATAAGCGTTTACACAGGAGAATAAGGAGAAATTGTGTTCCATAACTGTGCTATTAGCCCATCTATAAATAATGGATGAATCAGTTTCGCAACGAAGATTAATTAATACGACAATTTTCATAAAATCAAGTTCAAATTCCCTCTCGAACAAGTTTTGCGTTATGATGTATGGGGCGGAACCCAGCTTAACCAATCAGCAACCTACAGTCTTGCAAGAGCCAATTGCCGAATCGGGCAGTTTCACAATTGTTGGTCATCTCGAATATGATTCACAGACAACCCATGAAAATAACGATTATTCGAGGCTATTTATCTTATTGGAGCGTATATAATACCGTTACTTTTGTTTTTGTTGTGCGATTTTAGCGATTTTTCATTTGATTTTTTGTATTTCTTTTTTAACCTTGATAATACTCTGCAGTGTGTAGACCCATGTTCCGGCGAGAGGATAATGGCGATTCACCATCTGCGACTCATTGAGTGACGGCT